>JWHW01047153.1:39995-52251 GCA_000931545.1 Papilio glaucus
GGGTAGAGGATTTGAGGGGGAGGGGATGGTTTGGAAAAGGAAATAAACTTTTTCTGTTTATTAAAGGTGGGCAACACATTAGGTTGTTACAGATGCCTATAAGTATCGGTCATTTAATAGGTTGAATCCCAGACATTAGAGATTTACAAAGTAATATATCAAAAGTAAAATAAAATCGAATTAATAACACGAAATATTTTTTTCTGGTCCTTGGAAAAACCATTCATTAAATATCTGCCAATTACCATAAACTAACAGATTAATGATTCACAGTTCGCTGTTTTATTATGCTATTATCGTACTGGTAACACTGCAAATATTTTTAACGAAGAGCATAGACAAATGAAAGAATCTGCAAATTTTGTATTTTTATCACGTGTCTTAGTACATGTATGCTTTGACTGTACATATGTCTGGAATAAAATATTACAAACGTAATAACTCTAACATATATAGTTTCTGTAATAAACCAAAACGATTATTGAACACTCCAATGTGAAATCACAACAACTCTTATCCCTTTGTAGACAGACAGCCGGTTTCTGCTGCTGCTGATCAACGGAAAAATTAGTTGGCTAGCCGTCAAATGTCCGATCAAATTTCCTTTAGAATTCCTAGCATCATCACTAAAATCAACAAATTGTGTTCGTTTGCCTATAAAAACAATATTTTTTCTTTTTCCTGTAGAAACTTAAATCGATTTTACATTTGATAATTTGACAAACATTTAAAAAACCAACCATCAAGAAGGAATGTATATATAAAATGAAGATCTACCCATAATTAAAATTAAATTATCCAGCAATACAATTTCCAGTTGAGACAAAGGCATTTGATCGCAATGAACTTTCGCTGTCATGGCCGCCGCTCGTGCTGCAACGGTACGCTCGGCACAGAATGCTTGGTATTAGTAGACACCCTGTCGCTTGTGTTTGCTCCGTGGTTTAATATATCACTGGCTTATGGACCGTTTACACTAACAGACAGGGTACAAAAATTCTACAGTTAAGGTTAGGGTAGATAGCATTTTTCATCTCCGAATCTTAATATATAAAACAGAAAAATATTTGTATATGAATACAAAGAGCTACAAGGGCATCTCGTCTGCAGTTTCTTTGGCGTTGTAGATGATCATGGGTAGCGGGGTTCGCACATTGTAGGCGACCCGCTGCTCGTTTACCCTCTTATCCTGTAAAAAAGCTCGCCATCACTAACGTTACTGGAAGAATTGACAATATGTATCGTGTGTCGCATATAATTACAAATATAGTAACGTAGTGAACCCAGTAATCGCCAATAGCTTAATGGATAAGGGTACGGGCTGCGAAAAATGTACAACATGTTCGTGGGTTCGAATCCGCCATTCGACTATTGTCGTGAACCATTTTAGTTTTTAGTTAAGTTTTAATGCTATTATCGTGGTTGGGAATGGTTAAAACAATTATTAGTAAATTATTTCGATAATCTACTAATATTTCATATACATGACCGAGCAGGGTTGGCGTCAGGCAGACGGCCGGCAGTAAAAAACTATAGCCAAGAGCTATTATAGTATGGACTACGGCAGTACTGTGCCGACCCCACATAAAAAAAGTGGAAAAGGGCAGAGAGAAGAAGAAGTGACCTGAGTAATCTGTGCCTTTGATAAATACTAAATCTTCAGTAAACCGAACCGTGTGCAGGGTCCTTATTAGTTGAATTCAATATGGGTTATGTAGCGCATAGCAATAAATCTCGCGGAGTGCCCGAGTGGTATACAATGGCGCATTGTACCCGCCAGCAATCCTGCGACCCGTTATCTCACGACCTACTGAAAAATAATATGCATCAACAGCTTTCTACTTAGTTCTTACTAAAACAAGCTAAACACGCATAAAGAATAGCTTGACAACTTTTTGAACGGTAAGGGAATGTTAGATATCGAGGAAAAGGACCTTCGCGGCTAACTTTCAACAATGAAGAGGCATTATAAGAAAAAGAATATAACCTCAAAATCAAATTTGACATCTTATGTAATTTACTCGGTCCATCAACGGCCACAGACTTCCTACATTCAATACTTGCAGTTGCTTTTAAAAGATATTGGTATACGTGCAGCGTAAATACTAAAGTTTGAAGTATTGGTGAAAGCAAAAACAATTATAGAAGGCGAAAGGCAATGATCAATGGCTGCAGGGCTACAAGCTACCATGTTATTAAACGACTTACGACCGGTTTTTGAAAGGCTGATCGTAAGAAAAGTTAGCTAGCCCCCTTAAATAGTTATTTTAAACTGTTTCTTTTTGTATTATAGCAGCAACAGAAATACATCATCTGTGAAAATTTCAAGTCTCTAACTATCACGGTTCATGAGATACAGCCTGGTTACAGACTGACGAACAGCGGAGTATTAGTAATAGGGCCCTGTTTTACCCTTTGAGTACGGAACCCTAAAAATTGTCTGTTTAGGTACTTTTATTCGAAATAAATGTTATAATAACAGCGTTTCGGCAATAAATTATCTTATCCCGACGTAGCAACATTGCAATTGGCCACCTTCTCTCAATTGCATTTTCATTGTCACAATACAAAGTTACATCTTAGAAATGCAATATAGAAAATATAGAAAAATATAGAAAAATATAGAAAATACCGAAACGGCACACCTTATTCTTTATTGTACCATATTTATTAATAAGGCTTGTTTCATAATAAACAAAGTTTTATAATATTTATATGTATTATGAATATTTATTGATGTTCACAGAAACTAATAAGTTTATCGAACAAACGTAACATGTCGTACAAGCTCAAACATAGTACAGGTTTTATATCAAAATACTGTGTTAAAAATTGACACGGAAAAAATAATTTAGGGGGACATTAAGATTTAAACTAGATTAGTACCCAGAATTCGACAATCAGTCGAAAACGAAATCGAAATTCTGGTATACTATCAAACAAGAGGACTACTATCCTTTAATTTATCAACAGTTCATAACAAGCTATAATCTGACACAATAAATAGCACACTAGAGCAACTACAGAATAATTCAATCCTCTATTCATACGTAATCACGTCCACCGTGTGAATCAGTTCGCAGTTCGCAGAGGGAACTTGTTAAGGTGTGGGCAGACACAATGCCACCATCCGGTAGATGACGCTCGTTATTCAATCCCGCCTCGCCCGCATGGAAATTGCCCGTACCCTGTACATACCGTTATAACACTTATTTCGTAATACATACTGGCTAAAGTCCTTTGAATGTTGAATCGGTCTTTTGATCATACGATGAATTTTTCACAATTGTCTCTGGTGTGCACACCCGTTAACAGATAATAAAGCCCGGTAAACGAGGACACGTGTTTTTTATGACGTTTAAAAGATTTGCATAATTTATCTGCATTTAAATTATGTGACGTTTCGTGCGTAACATCGTATTAATAAACGTAGTTTTTTTAAAGTTCCGTACCTAAAGGGTAAAGCGGGACCCTATTACTATTACTCCGCTGTCTGTCTGTCAGTCCGCCTTTATCTCGTGGATAAAGCCGGACTGACTGGAAAATTTCAATTGTCTAACTATCGCGGTAGTTAGACAATTGAAATTTTAATTTTATGAAAAAAAAATTATGAAATTTAATTTAATTGAAATATTAATTTGCCGCTATAACAACAAAACAGAATAAAATAAATATTTTAGGGGACTCCCATACAACAAACGTGATTTTTTATTGATAACGATACGGAACTCTTCGTCCGCGAGTCCGACTCGCACTCGGCCGGTTTTTTCTCTTAATAATATTTTTCAACGAAACTTTTATTTTTTGTTGTAAGTATCCTCTAAGTAACCTTTAAAACTCGAACGAACTCGAACTAACCTCATTTGTGCGGCTACACTACAATAAATATTATAAAGAGATTTGTATTTTTGTATGTTTGTCACGAATAAACATAAAAAAACCACTGGAACGATTTCAAAAATTCTTCACCGTTAGAATGCTGTGAATCTCTGAATAAAATAGACTTTATATATTATTATAGAAAATTAGGAAATTTACAAAAAAAAATTATCGAGGAAAATGAGAAATGAATGCGTGCGTCGCGAACAGTTAGTACTTAATAAATCTTTGCCGGCCGTGGTAACAACAATTTAAATTTTTGTAACTTACTTTACTGGAGCTTATTTTTACCGGATTTTTTTTATTTTTTTATCGCTAAGGTGGGTCACAACTATGAAAGAAGATTAAATTAAATACCTAGAAAAAAAAAAGATATAATTTGAATCTAATATATTTAAACAAGCAATTCTTTTATGCATAAATATAATCTTAATCTCGAAAACGACTTTTCATGATATTTTGGATTTAGATTCGGTTTTAATTTGAAATTCATCAATATGGGTCCTTGTTCATAAAAAACGTCAAAAAAATTATGACAATAATTAATGTGAAAAGATGGCGCCATCTTTTGATAGGTTTTTGCATTATCTATTGTTGGAGCGTTGTCAAGGGCTAACTGATATTTCATATTTTTGTTAGACGGCACTATATTTAAAAATAATAGGCAACGTAGAGCGAATTAATGTAATAAAAGGTAAGGTAGAAACAAAGCATGGCAACAATTAAATTGTCTTAAAGTTTTCACATTGTAGCATCTAATTCTTTTACATCTTCATTAGAAAATTATTATCAATTTATATTTAAAAAATATGGGAAGCGCGTCCAAATGTTCTTGATCACTTACAAGTTGATAACTTCGCACGAGTGACTTATTGTCATGCAGGTGAAACGTGACCCGCTGACACGTGAGCTCTTCTGTCATCGTTTTGTTTATGAAGCGTCTGGCCGCTCTCTGATCATTACACAAGCCACAACACGTTAACTCTGACATACAATAGCTGATCTGAACCACGAAACAAAACTAAATATCATTTCTTCGATATAATATAGCGTGTTTAACCTTGATAGTATGTTACGATCACAAATCGGAGTATGTTGAAAGAGTATGTATATGTATATTTTAAAATACCGTTTCAAGATAGGTACGAATTCTTCCTAAAAGAATAAGCTTTAATCAACTGCTCGGTTCTGTATTCCCGATTTTTCGGTTTAAATCTTCTAAATATTATATTATTAGTACCTACTAATTTGTAGTTACTCAAAAACATCGGGAGGATACCTATCCTCCCGATGTTTTTGATCAACGACTAATTTGTATTGCTAGATTGTTATTAGTACGCTGAATCATTATAAATAATGGCATATTTGCGTGTTCTTAGGATTTTTGAAGTCAAAACTTCTTTAGCGGGGCTAGACGATATCTGGTAGAGGAAAATGTAATAGGTTTGCGTGAACAACATGCTCAATATGCGTCAGCAACATGCTTATTTGAATTTGTTCCGACGAACATTTATTTATTTATTTTTGTTGCATTCAATTTTGAATTTTATTGCAAAGGTAGAAGGTTTTATTTTTATTGATTATTAATTTATTTCTGAACTATAGTCGCGCTTTGATTGTTATTCCCTACCTGTTTTGAGTTTTCATTTCTTATATGTTGGCTGTCCTTATGACTACTTGTGTTCTTTTTTGTAATTTTATTTTTAACTATCGGAAATCACGCCGATTGTAAAAGCACCACCTGCCCTCTAGTGGAGAGTTTCTGTATTGTGAATTGCACCATTACTTTGATGTTGTGACTATACAACCAGAGATGGCGCCCCCAGCCATTTTACAATGTATTTTTCTACAATGCAAGCTCTTTCTGCAATGTTGCTTTATAATACTAGATGGCGCTCACAGCCTTTTTTACAGTGTATTCTACAATGCAAGCTCTTTCTGCAATGTTATTTTATAATACTAGATGGCGCCACAATAACGAAAAAATATAATATTTTAGAACATAACTAAAACATGTTAATTGTGAAACAAATTACGGATTTTGAATTAACAAAATGTGAAAGTTTAAATCCTATTGTCCTATATCTGTGTAGATATTGGACAATAGGTTTCAGGGGTCAGTACTCAATTAATGAATCAAGGTATTTGTATGTTAAACAAAATATAGACAAAAGTAGATAATACCAATGTTAGTGTTATTTAGCACTGTTAGACTAACTGTACATCTAGTTACTTGTATATAGCGGCTATACATGTCAATTGAATACGATATTTTTAGACTCGAAACCGATTCATGCAGTTTTCGACCTTGAAGCAATACGTTAATTCATAAACTTGAATGATGATATTTTCGTACACAAAAACTTGCGAGGCGTTGACCTGCGTTCAGTATTTTTTTCATTTATTTTCCGCTCAATAATTATTCATTGGAACATGAACACGTTATTTGTTTCTTGCCTTTATTTATCAAAAAATATAATTTTATCTGTTCAAAAATTAATTTAATAATTTTCTTAGCATTGGACTCCTGCGCCAGAAATAGAAGTTTTTAAGTCCCAAGGTAAATGTATGTTCAAGTAAATATGTTTTTTAGTCCAATCGTCTTCACAACAGGAAATAAGAAGTGCATTTAGTAACGCTAGGATTGAATCTTGGGTATATTCTATACGAATTTATACCGTACCCGTAACCGTGGAGCAAAGAATAGATGTATGAATGTAAAAGAAATGATAGGGGTATATGGGACCGTGTCAAATAGACATCAATATTTCTGCCTACCCTCTGAATAACACGTTAATAATCTGTTTTTTTATATATGTTTTGACCATATACTATGCGTTCGAAATATGAATTGTAGCAGCTCTGCAGTTTCAGGGAATGATACAGGGAAAAAGAGATCTAGAAAGAAGAAGAATATCTTGGCTGAAAAACCTACACCGATTGTTATATAAGAACAGGCATTCCTTATTTAGAGCAGCCAGCAAAGGTTCAAGTTTGCCAACCGCCGTTAGGAGATGGCACTCAAAGAAGAAGACGATAGCTCCATTGTCCTGCACCAAGATTTTAGAATCATTACCTGATGCTACAATTATTTAATAATAATAATAAAAAATCAGCCATTTTTAGTATGTTTCCCCACTACAGGGGCACAGGCCTCCTCTCCGAGAGAGGGAAGGGGCCGTTATCTACCACGCCGGCCCAGTGCGGTTCCGAGTCCTATGTGTTCGAATTTATTGGTTCTAAGATGTGCCGGTTTCCTCACGATGTTTTCCTTCACCGTTTTTGGAGTAGTGATGATGAAATAGTTTACACAAAGTAAAGCGCCTGGGTTCGAACCCGCGACCTACAGTACGTAAGTCGCACTGGGTCACCACTGCATAAAATGGCGTTTATATACATAGGGTTTTAGAGAGTGTGTTACTGTACCCCAAACAAGCGAAATTCTTAATATCAATCTTCAAACACACGTCCCAACAAAACGATTTTATCAGCTTCACTCAAATCTCAGACATGAATCACGTCTGAGATTTGAGTGAAGCGTATAAAACGAACGCGATGTAGTGTATTATTTATTGCTTGTCAAGAACATGAAGCATCTGTTATTATACATTGTAAGAAATCATAAACGTGAATTAAAAATCGTATAGAAGAGACACGATCAAAAATATAATGAAAATGATGTGTCGCAGCCTTTCTCTGTGTCATCTTTAAATAAATAAATATCCACTCACGCTCGTAACCCAGAGGGGTAGGCAGATATGGATTTCCATTTGGCGCGATCCTGGCACACCTCTCGCTTCTTCTACATTCATACGTCTACGCATACGCTCGTCGGTTACGGGTACTCCTTATATCGCTCTTTTTTAGTGTGCCACTAATTTGATCGATATAAGTTCTCCGTGGACGTCCTGCCAACACTGCCACTCACTTTTGCAACATTTTGTTTCGTTATTCTCTCTTCATTCATCCTTTCAACATGCCCGAACCGAAGCATACCTTAAACATCTCTATTTATTATTACGTACACAAATGTTGGCAATGTATTGGTACACAAGTTTGTTGCGGATGTCCAAGGGTAGCGATCACATAACAAGCGTAGTAAATGCTAAGACCCCCATAGAGGGGCTACATATTACTAACTACTTGTCGAAAACTTAAGCCCACTGTGACCAAGCGAGGCATTTTAAAGACTTACCTCGACCCCCTCCCTTCCACCTGCACGGGTCGGGTAGTACGGTTACGTATTAGGCGAGCTTCTTGCTCGTTTGTCCTCTCCTACTTAAATCATAAAAATTGTAGATCTCCATAGAGCTGCAATGTAATTCAATACGGCGTCATTTACGCCGGAATCATACTTTTGCCACGTGCTATTATGTGAGGAAAAACCTTTTCAATAGAAGCCTGCGTGACTCACGGCCTATCTAAAGCGATCTATGTTATCGTCAGTTAGTGAACTTTGTCAGTTTATAATTGTACCAGGCGTATTACAAACTGCCAGTAAATTGTGAACATAACATTGACAATGTGTCGTATCATATTAAATGCAAGGAACCAATTTTTTTCTTTCATTTTTTTCATTATTTTTATACTACATAAATATCATGTCCGACGTAACGTATCTATGCTGTAATTATCATCCAATATAACTTAAACGTATATTTTGTTTCACAGCAAGATGTGATTTTTGTAAACAAAGACTTTAAAATTTGTAAATTCCAAATTATTAGCGAAAAACAAAACTTTTTTCTCATATTACCTTATAACATAAGCTATCCATATTACACAATTTCACTTTATCTCACGATTTTCACAAAACTACAACATTTCCGCTATGTATGATAAATGACGTTTGTTTGCACAACACAAGCAAAACAACAGTTATCAATGTGACGATTTGACTAAGACAATTTATAAACTGTCGAATTGTGAATATTTCATTCAGATTCAAGACAGTTTATAATAAGTCCCAGTCCGATTATAAAGTAACGAAGTTCACACCCGCACGGTGACATATCTATTATAGTGTAGCTATTTTTTCCATGGCCTCTCTTTGTCTTTGTGTAATACGACGCTTGCTTAATCGTGTTATTATTAAATTTTTGTTGAACGTTAATATTGAAGCGCTGATTCGGCTTCGACCAAATAGGTCAAACCTCTTGAAACAGGACCGAGAAACGTACAAACGTCGTGGTTATTCAGGTTATTTACATTCCATTTAATATATAATCTATACATATAATAAAAATGTAACTGATCGCTGCCTGTACATGGAAGATATTTGAGAAAAACTGTTATTATCGGCTTTCATAAACGTAATAAAACCTAAAACAATGATTATTAGAATTTTTGTCTTTTTGTCTGTATGTTTGTGCGCGCTAATCTCAGAAACGGCTTAACCGATTTGGGTGCGGTTTTAACGAATGTGTAGTGGTAAGCTTCACTTAAAATTTAGTGTTTGTTTTATCTCAATCGGTTTATAAATAAAAAAGTTATATCAATTTAAAGAACGAAGAATTGTTTGATAAAAATCCTATAAAATAGAGGAGTATTATATAGATTACTATAAAGTAGGTAATTTCATTTCGTTTAAGTGAAATTGCAGGGGGAGTGAAACCGCAGGGCACAGCTAGTAAGACAATAAGGGGACTAAGGGTCTCAAATCCAAACCATCAGAATTCTTCCCTGATAAATTATTAAATTTACTTGATTATTGTTATTCTAATTTTTTGCCAGCATTACACTACCTTCTGTTAGCATAATCTACCCTCAGGAGGGTTAACCCACCCCCAAATCGCAATCCTGGATACTAACTGATCTTAATCCAATCGTAGCGTAGATTTGCTTTTCAACTGAACAGACCGTCAGAAATCTCCTTTTTTATTATTAGGCCTTAAATGTGACGTCTACGAGCCCATCATAGAAGTCATCGAGATCAGATCCGTCAGATCATAATGCGAAAGAACATTACAATGTAAATTCATATTAAAAATTATTTTAATAAAGTTAAAGTTGATTAAAACGTGTAATATTTGTTAATGACGTCAATGTATTCGCGGCGCTGCGGTGCAGTGACAAAATTAACAAGTTTTAACTCAATGATAGTTTTATTTGTACGAGGTTACGTAAGACTACAATAAAATAAAATGTGTTGAACATTATCATTATACACTGAGAGTAGGAGAGTTTTGAAAACCTATGGAAATTATCTCGGCCATTTTTATGGAACACAAAGGATATTTCCTTCTCCCCATCTAGTCCACGTCCGATCCTCTTCTCCTTCCCATCTCATCCTTATTAGGGACGGATGGAATGGGAAGAGGTCTGAAATTAGGCCTCCGGCACCTCACTCTTAGGGACACAGAATATGTCAACTTCACGCCTGTCTTCTTTGTGGCATTTCACCCATCGAGTCGGTACATTCATGCACTAGTTGTTGTTGTCGGTACATTCATGCACTAGTTGTTGTTGTGGGCTACCACTGTTGGATCCTAATCCCTAATCTTATTGTGTTGAATGTCGTTAGAGTTTTAGATTCTGGGCTTAACAAAGTCATATTTATGTAGTCTTGCTTACCGTGGGATTTCACTGCGGTAAACATTCATACAAAAACGTATTATCGTCTCAGTTTCTTCAGAGAGAAAGATTCTATCGCAACAAGTTACAACAAGGTAACGCCAGTGGAAACACGCGGTTAGTAAGGAAATAAATTGTGTCTTTATTTATTAATAAATACATGTTTCTGATACTTTGCAACGAAAACCAAAGCGCTGATGTTCCATTTTCCTTATTATTTCGTCAACTAATTGCCTCGAAGGAAGAATACCTTTAATTAAAACCTTATTAAACGTAAAATGTAAAAAATGAACTATTAAAGCAGTCAACTTACAGAATAGTTTACTTTATAATAGATTATTTATCTACAGAAATTTTTATAACATATTTTGTTAGACATCCCAACTATTGTATTGTAAGATGGCTAAGAACTATATCAGGACTATCCCACAGGATACGTAGATCTTATTTTACAAACCGTAACAATTCTATGATTTGCATGAACAACAAAAATAACGTTTTAACAGTAGACGAAAACTGAATTAATGTAGGATCACATCAAATGAATATCTCTACAGAATTGAACCTTGATATTTTTTTTATCAAACAAACTCCGATAAAACACTCATCCGAGTATCTGAAGCGTGTAATTAGTACAGTCGAGCGCATAATAACTTGCAAAAAAGTTTCTATGTCGCATAAATATCAACAAGTGGTACGTAAGAGACGCAGCTGACTGTACATTCGCGAAACGTTCCGTTCGGTAAAAACTAGAGGCGGGCGTTCGACTCGAGCACGCGAGTGACGCGTGTGCACTCCCCCTCCCCGTCGCCTCTCGTCCTCCCCCTCTATATTTACAGCGGAAGACGCGGGAGCGGCGAGCGCCAGTCGCTTCAGAGCCTCGCGTTAGTTTACAACCCTATCGCCATGATTCAAACCAACCCCGTGTCAGTCGCCGGCTCACTCGCCAACGTGACGTAGACTTACTGTACAGTTATTTCCTCACGTGTCATTTCCACCCAGTCTTCACGATGGTCTCCCGGTCTCGCGGTCACGTGCTGGTCTGGGAGCAGCCCGGTCTTGAAGACCAGCGCCCGAAGGCTTACAGTGGTGAGTCACCCGTGACGTCAACGGGAACTACGTCGGTTTAATGTCGCACTTATCAATTCTGATAAGCCTGGCATGCATTACGTTCCCGGAAGACTACGTTTTTTCTCAACGTACGATTGAAAAGCTTACTTTAGGTGATTTTAAATGAAATGTAATGATTAATCCTCTTATTGGGATAGGATTTGTAATTATATTTAAATTATTAATGATCCACCTTTCAAAAACAAGGACGTCGTCAGTAACTGTCCCTAGCGTTCAGCCAGGGGTCTTAGATTTGATTACAATTGGAAGTTATAATATTTCTTATGATTTTTGTCTGGTCTTTCTTATTCCAAGTGAAGGGACCCAACTTCTGTTACGTTTTGTTTTATTTCATTTGGGAACAGTTGAAGGGGTAGTCGTATTATAAATCTGTTTTGGTTAAAGAGACGTGACAGTTTCGAAAAGACGTTCGTTGTAGAATCTAGGTTCGTATCAAATAGTTTATTCAACGTCAGCTTCTTCAAAGAAATCTGTGTCAAATTATATGCAGATATAGTACATGTTATTATTTTTTTCATTTAAAATATCAATAAAGTATTACTGTCGTTAAATTTCTTGTTTTCCCGCGGTAAATAATGTAAATTTTAAATGTACACAGACTATAACTTTCGTTTTTTATTTTCCTAAATAGTTTTTAATTGATTTTAAATATATTCAATAATAAAATCCCCCC
>JWHW01047153.1:52278-97682 GCA_000931545.1 Papilio glaucus
CCCCCTTAAATTTGAGGGTCAAGTCCAAATCACAATTCTGGGTGTAGGTTAAATCCAGTCCAGTCCGTACGGGCCCGCTCGACCGGTGAAATACCACGGCTTCACAGAAGACAGTATGCTGCGTTTCGTCTTGACTAAATAATTATGTTTTTTATCGCCGTATACGTTTCGCAGTAAATTATTGTTGTTATAAATCAGCTACGACGTCCTTCGATCACACAAGAGTAGACAGAAATCATAATTTTAGGTCGCTAAAATTATGATTTCTGTGTAAAGGAAACAGTGGTCGCGCTGTTTCCTTTACACGTTTGTGTTCGCCTCTAGCATGTGACACGTGTAACAGTAACTTTTTAGTTTAGTTGTTGAATGTATTGAATATTTGACAAAAGTTGAGTAAAATGTAGATATTTAAACAATTATATTTACCCTAAATCGTCCCGTAATTGTAATTCTAATTTTAATCTGTACCATTTTCTTTGACATTGCATAGTTTTAATAAATTATCATAAAAAAAAAACAAGGATTCCTCTTCGCATACCTGCAAGCCTTAGTAACAGAATATTTCTAAGTACAGTCAGGGTAAAAATAGGTTCGTTACATTAAAGTCGACATTGCTTTAATCAGGGACTCACTGCCAGTTCTATATAACCTATTTGATTCGAACTTCATATAATTTCATATGCAGTTATCTGCTTAATGCATTTATTACATAAAGTAACTAAGTGTATATATCCTTGATAAAAGGATAGATTTAAAACTGACTAAAGGTATTCCTGCGCCGACTGTACTTAAAGTAAAAAGTATTCTGCGAATAGCAACCTTAAAATACTTTTTCGTGTGTCCACAAACTGTTTAGTGTCATATACAGAGGTACAAGAAAATATGAAATAAACAATTAAATTATCAATGTACATAAATATCTCTTGGCCGTTGTCATTACACACCACACAGACAGACAAGACAACCTAATGATATAATACAAAAATTAGCAGATACGTAATTAACGGGCGAAAAGTGAAGACTCGAAAACCTAATTGAGACGTTTTTTTTAGTTCACGTGACGGAGCGAAACGTAAGTGACAAACAGCATCTGTCCCCTTTTTTCTTCCAATTTTAATTACGCTATCTATCATTTTTATTTTTACACCATTCGACTTTTTGTTGCTGCCTTTGGAAAACCTCTGACCGGTGATTTTGTATGCGTAATAACATACTAGCTGGCCCGGCAAAATTCGCCTATAATTAATAAATGGTTCACTATTTTGACGATAATGGCTTACACATAAAATATATGATATATGCTATGCGGCCTTTTTTGTGGAATTATTTAAGGTAAACATTTCTATTATACATTATATATGTGTAACTCTAACGGTTTTAGCAGCGCACACCAGAATAGCTCGCATATGGCAGATTTTTTCCTCCTTACTTATCGTTATATTTTGGACAATTCACACAATATCTTTATAAATTATAGCCTATATGTTATTCTGATGTATAAGCTAAATTACTGTAAAGTTTCATTAAAATCCATTCAGTAGTTTTTGCGTGAAAGAATAACAAACATCTATACATCCCTACATACAATCTTACAAACGTTCGCATTTATAATATTAGTAGGATAGGATTCGATCAGCCTATCAGGCTAGGCCAAGCCCCATTCTTGTTTGTAAATGCATCTCATCTCTTCATTCTTGTGAAATTAACTATGATCTTTAACAGATGTCAGATATGACATATAAGCTTATGACAATCATTATGGCTTAAATGTGTAACGAGCGCTGGGTGAAGGGTTCGTAAGCGTCTTTTTTATTTGCAATGCAATATACCTCGAAGTCGAGAACAGATAAAACTCTGTAAGTTAATATTACCACCATCATAATTTTCTTGTGGTTTCTTCGTCAAGATTAGCAATATATTGTCTATGGATACTTTGTTTTTGTGATTGTTCAATGAAAAAGGACTGATGGCGGGATAACCATAAACTAACAGGCTGTCTAGATGAAATGCCAGACAGCAAGGGGCAGCAGCTTTGCTGACTAAAGCTAGACAGCTTACTGAGCTCATCAACCAGCCTGCCCAGTGTGGGAGAACTATATGTGGGAGGCCTACGTCCAACAGTGGACTGGGATAGGCTAATGATGATTAAAAATGGCTCCAGTAATTTTTTTATACTACCAGGAAGTAGTATTACATTTTCTCACGTAATACGTGACGTAGAAAATTGTTAATAAATAATATGTAAAATGAACGTAGATACGAATACTTCGCATCTTTTAACCAACGTAGGGTAGACAGATATAGTCGCATTCCAGTTTTCACCGAACTGAATTAATTCATAGTCGTCCTATGTCGTTTTTACTATATTTTTCAACTTAAAATCTTGGAAAATATATATGTTTATAGGTTTTTGCTTTGCATAAATTTAAAATTCTAAATCAATGGAATTCCTATACGAATGATAGAATGGGAGCAATTCCAGGTAAAGAATGGCTGACAAAAAAAGTCCGGGCCGTGCTCGATCACTGTGACTGATACAATCGCGCCGGCGCCCGCCGGCGTGACCTTGGACTTGCACTGTTACCGCCGAAACGTTGTCTATGCGCATAAGTTTTGCATAACATTTACAAATGCCATACACAGACAAATTTATAGTATACTTTTTATATAGTTAGTTTCTGTAATATCGGATTACTATACTTCCTCCTTAAAGTAGTTTAGAGAAAGTTACATTAACGTATATTTGCTAAAAAAATAAAATTCAAGGGAAATAAACAAGAAAATATGCCAAAAAAAATATTATCGATATATTTTGTGGAATATTTATTTGAGTATTGCTGTTTTGCTTGTATAATATATATATTAAAAAAAAAAACCATACCATACTAAAACGAGGGTCAAGCCTAAATTCTCAATTCGCCACTACGTGTCATTGCAGCTAAAGTCATGATTATTCTATGTTTTTATCACCTTATATGTTTCGCAATTGTTATAAATCATCTACCACGTTATTCAACACGACGAGAGTAGACAGACATCACAATTTTCACAGGACGGTCGAGCTCCCTCTAAATCACAATCATGAATCCGCCCCTGCCATATTGTGAATAGGCAAGTCACGAAGACTTAAGGTCATATTAAAGTCTTAGAATTAACTAATATCTTTTTAGGATTCTTTATCTGTTTGTTTGTCAGTCACGAGATCGCTGCTGCCCCAATTATTTTAGAACGTACAAACATTTCGTTGTATGTTCAGTTTTTATTGACTATGGAATTATTCGCTTACCCAATTAGCAATAAAAATTTCGTTGTGCTATCTGTATGTACGAATACGTAAGTATTGTCGGACGTTGTCGGATTAATTAAAATTATCATACTGCGTTATCCAAGATCAAACTCGTATAGATTTAATTTTATTTTGCCGGTTGTATTACCTGCCTTGTTTTATTGCTGTCTCTCAGATGCTTGACGCAATTATTTCAGCATTAATTGCTGAGCATTCAGATTTATTAGGGAAATTTCAGCCTCCTTAAAAGTTTTTTTTAAGTTGGGAAGCAGCAGTGTCATTGAGAAAGTAGTTTCCGCTTATTCCACGAATAGAATTTTCCGTGTGGAAGACATTGAGTAGACGGCCTAGGTGTATTAAAGCGGTCGTTCAATGCCGACGTCACTCTGACAACACGCGCGCTGCTGTGCCGGTGCGTACGTCATAACCTAAAATATGACTGTCTCATTACGTTCGTGTGAACTATTAACACCGAGACAATTTCATAGACAAGGAACTCTTTGGTAATTTAACTGAATATCGTTTGCCAAAGTTATTTATTGGTCGTTGCCGTTTCAGATCGTCCACAGTTTGATGAAGATCACTTCCATTGATTACTACAATAATTGAATACAGCGCCATCTCACAGAAGTTTTAGTGCAGTGTCAGTAGGTATTGTCAATGAATAATTCAGTTCACAAGTTATCGTCAGTTGTAATATCCAATTATCCAAGTGAGATTACAAACTGACGGTGACATATGTCTATACAGTGATTGCCCAGACATATTGTTAGAAGCACAATAAGTGCGGCAGACATCATTGCGACTGGTACGGCTTCTAAAGCCCTTCATTAGACGAATCATTGACTTGTGTAAATCAACGTCGCATTTTTAATTGAGGCTATTTCTTGTGCTGTGTTAAAGAAAAATCGGAAAGAAATGGACGAATGAAAGAATGGCTCTTTCCAGCTATGCTTTGTTGTTCTATTTATGCCCGACACAAGAGGGTGCTTTTCGCCGGTATATATGTATGTATGTCCGTCCCATTGTGTCCTCGTGTAACCCAATGGGCTTGACCGATTTTGAAGAGTGACGTGTCATTTATTTGTAATCTTCCCCGGAGTGGAGTGTCACATAATCAGCGGGCATCAGCATAATCTCATACGGTGGAAATAAATCCTTAAAATGTCAATAATAATAGTCAGTCGGGTATTTTTTTAAACTAATTATTAATTGTTGCTAGATCTCAAAAATAGCAAGCAGTACACTTATACAAGCTAAGAAAATTATGTTTTTTTTTCGCCATATATAGCCGGGTACTATCTGGATATCCAATAGTCAAATCGTAAGCTGCCCCAGCTATATTGACTTTATCATTTTTATTTTACATTAGTGTACATTTACCGTGGGTTTCCACTGGCGTAAAATTGTGTCACGTCGCAACGTTTCTCTCTATCTTACTCTTTGAAAAAACTGAGATGACAATATGTTTTTTGTGAATATTTTCAGCACTGGAAACCGACGATTACTATAGTTAATAAATAATCGCGTTATATTTAAAACTCGCCCCTCACATAAGCTACAGACGTCAATTACAATGCGCTCTTAGCGGAATCACGTCCCAATGTTCAGGTCTTTGTTTATAGTACTAATTCTCACAAGGGACCAATATTTATTCATGCAAAAACTAATAAACAATGCACAATATTACAGCTGTAATTTTAACAGATAAAAAAAATGCAGTTACGAGGATTAAGGACTGCCGACAGAAGCGACAACAGTCTGTGTCCATTCTAAATAACGTAGTACATAATAAATTGCTTTGACAATTCGCATTTCAAAAAAGAACTTAACATTTTTACATATTATAGTTTAGATAGGTTATGATTCATCAATTTCTTCTTGTATTCTGTTTTGGATTATATTGTTGATATACAAGGGTTAATTTTTAGTCGAATAATGAGCCGAGGTATCGAATTCAACCGTGGCGCGAACCCATGAGTTTTTTCTTTTTAAATCACACAACGCCCCCAAAGAAGTTTCCACTTGAAAAAAATTGGGTACCAAAATAATATCGTAATGAAACGACTGTCCGCCTGTCAGACGTTATGCCATTAAATTTTATAAAAATGTAAATATTCTTAAATTGAAATAAGCATATTTTTATAATTTTATAGTTAGCTTACAGTTTGACGTCATTGTTGTAATGAATCAAAGTCAATAATAAAGTCAAGTAATACTTTGATGTATGGATTTTTTTGACGTCCAATAAACACATTAATCCAGCGAGTTTGTAACGCATACAATTATTATGCTCAGTAATAAGCAATTTAATAAATTAATTTCATGATGATTATATAAGCTAAAAAAATCTTTAACGTCCATTAGTTATTTTGATCAATTTTTTTAATCGACTCTGTTCCGTCATAGATTATCTACATATATTCATTGGAAAGTCCGTTGAAAGAAAAAAAATAAGTCCTACTTTTATTTCTAAATTTAAACATGAAACGTGCGAAATTTTCTTGGCATTGAAAGCAAAGACCATTTACATCATAGGATCTTTATTACCGTCGGCAAGAAGATATAAAATGCCTTTGTGTGTATAATTCAATTTGGATAAAGCTAGAATGGTTTATGGTTATGAAAACATCCTTCAGGTCGATTTTTATTACTAGTTGCTCTTTGATCATAAACCTTACAAAAACACGTTGTCTTTTAAAGCTATTTCTAGATGTCCTACGTTACAACTGTTGATAGAAGAAACATCAGACAGTTTTCCCGCCAATACTCTTACAACAACTCGTAATGACAGTTAATGACTAAATACGTTTTCGAACTTAAACTTCTTTTGGAACTACTAAATTTAAACTTAATCTTTGATAGGTATCAATATTAAGATTTTTTTATGACCTAAAGGTCTATGTTACCAGGTCATAAAAATTAATAAAAAAAAGATTTTTTTATGATTACGATGTGTGCGGAAACCGTACGCGCATCGCATGGGTTTCCATTGGCTTAAAATCGTATCGCGATACCAGATCTCTCCATCTTTCTCTCTGAACAAACTGAGATAACAATATGTTTTATGTGAATGTTTCGGCAGTGTAAACCCACAGTCGTGGCAACATCAAGCTCCTTGTCTCTGACTATGGTTTTTGATAAGAGAATCGATGGGTTAGAATTATTGTTCGTTTCTCCAAAGTACGAAATATTTGCTCGATATTTAATAAACTATTTTGGATAGCCCAGCGACAGAAATTGACGTCTTGGCGACAATAAAGCAAAATGTTGCCAAGTTCTAGTTAAGGTAACATGACGTACGTGATGGAAGTGACTTACACGGGCTATTATGAAATATCACGTTTCTGTTTTAGTAAAAAAAACTGCAGACTCCGCAATAAATTTATCTGTCATTTGAATTTTGTCACGAACGTTATGTCTTAGACGTCTTTTACATTTCCTGGTATCCCTCAATATTTGGAACCATAGATAATTATACGTGTTTTTTTTTATTTTATTAGAATGCGAATGGCGTAGTTTTTATTTCGTAAAATCCACGAAAACAAAATCTCCTTGTTTATAATTTAAAAAATAACGGTTCATGCTATGAAATAGTATAAAAACAATACCTAAAAGCAAGATAAGTGTACGAAAAATGTACCAACAAAACAATGCGACGTCATGTTATAAGTGCCGTCAGCTACAGTACAAAATTATATTAAAAATAAAAATATAAAACACGATAGATTGAAAATTGGCTTCACTTTTGAATGTTGAATTTGTATGGAACGCGGTATCTGCAGGTATATAAATATATGTTGATGACGTTATGATCGGCTTCTATATCGCTAATTATTATCATTAATTATTCGACCATAAAATTGTAGGACAGTTCGTTAAGTGAAGAAGTGCAAGTAAGTATAAAACAGCAAATAATAGACATTTTTAAAACTTCAAAGTTAGCAATGCATAAATAAAATGACATGAATTATATCGGCATTGAGAAATCTACAAGGAACCTTGGATTACGAACATAAATCGGAATATTTTCGACTACTATTTTATGAGCAAGAAAGTGCAATAAACTTAACATAGAATTCTGCCAAGATTACATTTGCCTGAACGTGGGCGATGCGCGAATAGCTACAGGAAATACGACTAGATCAGTCGAAATAATTATTTTGCGACATTATTATTTAGTAATTAATGCAACCCGGGGGATACCGCAACCTCGTAGGTGGTGGGGGAGCCCAATGGATGAGGGCGCCAACGGACCGAACTTTATCGCGAATATAAGGTCTACAGTGGTGGACGAAAATTGGCTGAACATAAAAAGAAATAATGTATTATACCTGGCAAGTATTTCGAATTATTGCAAATTACTTGCCAGATATAATAATGTATTAATTACTCTAATATATGAAAGTATTATCAGAATAAATAAATGAATCACTTCTAATCCATAATCGTAAAGGCCATATCTTCAAAAGGTACGCAGGTTTTGTTTATATAAAAGGCATTATGTACTTACAACTCTAGATATATCGATAATATGTAAGCGCCGTAGCGGACTTATCGATAATGCTCGATATTTATTTAGCTGAGTGTGTAGTTGTTTGAACTGACACCGGTATAGTTATTTGCGTGTAATTATAGATTATATATTTCTAAATATAGTCTATTATTACAATTGTTCGTAATTACGACTGTAGATATGTCAACATTATATTAATGACAAAGAAATTAATGCGGAAATTATTAATAATGACTAGCTAAAATGGAGGCTAAATAATTAATTATGAAATAAACTTTAGGATCACATTGTGCTGGCTTTATAACTACACGATTGTCAGGCAATCAAAATGATAAAAGATAAACCTAACTTAATCTTAGTTTTATAATCAAAAAACTAAGTCATTTTGATATTCAAAAAAATAAATTTAAAAAAATCCCTTGGAACCCGATGGCAGCGCCACGAGGTCCAATAGTAAATCAAAACCATCGCGTTTAAATCCAATCGTTTTAATTTCAAATATAGTTCAGTTGGTTCGAGTTCTAATAATAGTTAACTGAATTGTAAAATCAACACATAAATACAAATTCAATGAGGGCAATGGTCTGTTAACTCTGAGTGAGCTGAAACATCCTGCACAGGCGATTGCAGATGATAACCGGAAGGTGTCATCTTGACTGCAATTGTCCCACGACCACCAACGTCACTCATCATCACTGGGGCACACTCGACACGTTTCTAAAAATACACTAACTGCAATACGTCTTCTCAATAGAAGCAAATTAGATAGTGTACGGAGGGTCAATACCCTCCGTACACTATCTAATTTGCGGGTCTTTCTGAAAAGTTCACCAAAAAGAGGTTATTTTACTTTTCAGTCCTCGCTTTCCCATCCTTTTCTAATAAGGAAAACACCACAATAATTGCTATATACAAACTAAATCTTGTAAAAGATACCTTCATCCATTCTTTCCTTTATTTATTTATTATTTTGCTCGCAGGTGGCCTCGGCACTCGGCACTGGGTGACATTCATGCTGTTCTTGGGCATGGCCAACGCGTACATCATGCGCACCAACATGTCGGTGGCCATCGTGGCCATGGTGAACCACACCGCGCTGCCCGTTCACAAGGAGGCGATCGACACCGAGTGCGGGAATGTCGATGCTAACGCCACCAGTGTAAGTTACTATTGAAATGAGGATAGGGTTGTTCAAGTTTACCGGAGTTTAGTGGATGAGAGCGGCAGGGGAACGATGTTTTGAATCTCTGGAAGATGCCTATGTGGACTCTATTGGTTGATGAGACAATAAGATAATAATCATATTTGTTATAGCTATTACAAAACTTAAGACAGCCTCTACGACAAGGTATGGCCTTTCTCTTGTTCTAGTCTATACTAGATTTGTTTTAAACAGTAAACGCCAGATTAGAGAGTACTGCAGGCATCAACGTCATTCATTTTTCACTTGAAATTATCAACGTGGCGGGCGATAATCATATTTCCATTCTCGTGATGGACTACACAATTATGGAAGAAGTAGTAGAAACAATCTTGGATACAATATTAATAAAAATGTTATTAGTTTTTTAACATTACTATATATGCTCTATGGTATGCCAGAGTATAGCAAAGTAGCTAACACTCATAGTGGAAAATCAAGGAGCGATTAACGGTTAGTATGGTATGGGCATGTTAAAGGAGGAAAAAATGACATGTGACAAGGAGAGTTTTAGTAATGAATGTGGAGGGATATGTCAGTAAGGCTAGGCTTAAGAAAAGATGGATTGATTGCGTAAAAGGTGACATGATCAAGAAGGGATTGAAGACTGAAAGTGACGAATGAAAATGGAAGATAGATCGATGTAGATAGTAAATAAAATGTCTGTTGTTCCAGGCGGCGGCGTCACAGGACGGCTCGTTCGTGTGGAGCTCAACTCTCCAGGGATACATTCTCTCCTCCTTCTTCTATGGCTACGTTATCACACAGATTCCCTTCGGTATATTGTCTAAGAGGTAAGTTTAATAAGAGAATACTCAACTGGTGGGAAGGCGCGACAATAGTTCAAAAATAAATAAATAATCAATAAAAAAACCCATGTGTCATAAAAATAAATGAATGAAGAAAAAGTTCGTCCAAACTATTCCAAATTCAAATAACTAACATGCACAACATGCGTCAGCATGTTGCTGACGCATGTTGTGCATGCTGTTCACGCGAACAAATAACATTTTCCCCTACCGAAAAATCCTCAGCCTTCAAAGGCAGCCATATTTAAACGTTTATCTACACGAACACAATTTTTCTTACATTATGTATCGTGTGACTCATTGTTTAAAGACCTTGTCACCGTCATTATTGCCAAATATAAAAGAATAAAAAGGCTCTGTCGGAACTATAAGATATATCTACCGATAAAAATCTTGACACTGATAGATCTTTTGAAATCAAAACAGCAAGCTATAAGGAAGAATGATGAGTTGCTTATGTAATTTTTATGACGAAAATTACTTAACTGATAAAAGACGATCTTTAGGCCGCTCGGAATTAATTATTAGGTTATAATATAAACTTTTATTTTTGCATTCTACATCCTGTGTCATAAGGTTACTTGTGAGCGTCCTTAGATGTTCCAGGTTAAAGATCTTAAAATCAATTGTTTGAAATATCAACCTTCCTGTTCATTTTTATTTTATGAAAAAATCCTGATATATGTGAGTGATAGTGAGCGATGAAATCAGACTTTTTAGCTATATAAGGCAAACCCCAAGGTCAATGGTGAATCCCAGTCCATAGTACGATTTTTTAACTTAATTATGTCTACAGTAAAACATATTATGAAAAACTTACCCAAGCCTAAAGATAACCAAAGGGTATATAAGAGTCGGGACTTCCGTAGATTAAATTGGCCAACGTCAAACGACATTGCGCGAAAAAAATATTGCGTGAAACATTGCTACCAATACAAAAAAACAAGTGACGTGCCTGTAAACAACAATACCGGTTATTTGAGAAAATACCGATTTAGCATATGTTTTATAATATATTTATTATTGTTAAATTTCTTCATTATTACGATAGAAATGTTTTAAAAGTAAAATACATAAATATTATTTATGTTTTATGCCCCCTATATAAAATAAGTTGAACTCCAATTGGGAAAGCCTAGGAAAGATCTAAATAAAGTAATTGTTCAGATTCGGTGCGCGGCTGTTCCTCGGCGTTGGCATGTTGATCAACTCGGTGTTTGGATTGCTGGTGCCCGTGGCAGCCGAGGCGGGCTACGAGTGGCTCATCCTCGTGCGCTTCATACAGGGTCTGGGAGAGGTGAGTCAATCCTGTCACACGCAGGGTGTTGGTTCTGTCAAAATATTTGGAGACTGAATATAACAGGATATACTACATTTAATTTGTTAGCTGTTAGACGCTCTATTATACCGTGGGTTTCCACTGGCATAAAAACATGTCGCGATACAAGGTTCATGTCTCTTTCTTTCCTTCTCTCTGAAAAAACTGAGACGGCAATATGTTTGTTTTTTCGTAGTATAAACCCACGGATATTTTTACAAAAATGGATTGTTTTGTTTTAGGGGCCAATTGTACCGTGTTCGCACGCCATGTTGGCGAAATGGATTCCACCCAACGAGAGAAGTCGGATGGGTGCAGCTGTATATGCCGGTAAGAATACAAGTTAACTGCACCTATTACTAAATTGTAGCATTTTTAGCAATTTGGTTATATACCTATGCATTGGAGCCGATTAATAGTATTTATATATTTTTCGTTCCTTTTATTTTCTTTTGATCATCGCAGTAACCTTAAGAAAGGAAATTTTATTATAATTGTATTTATTCTCCTTCTCGTGAATGATACCGTCGATTGTAATTTCAATTAATTAATGTTTTGAATTAAAAAAATATATATAAAAGAATAATTTTAAAAGTTCATGTCAGACCACTTACCAGGATATGATAATTCGCAGGAGCTCAGTTCGGTACAGTCATCTCCATGCCGCTGTCGGGGCTGCTGTCGGCGTACGGATTCGCGGGCGGCTGGCCGTCCATCTTCTACGTGTTTGGCCTCATCGGCACGGTCTGGTGCCTCGCCTTCCTCTTCCTGGTCTCCGAAGACCCAGAAGTCTGTCCCAGGATCAAGGAAGCCGAGAAGAAATACATTCTCAGCTCTCTTTGGGGCGCTGCTGGCTCCAGTGTAAGTTTTATTGCCTTATTGTCTTTTGATTAACATATGATTCTGATTTCAATTTGTTTTCAAATTTGGATCTTTTGATTAACTTTTAATTAAAAGGATTGCAAATCTGGTAGTCAATATTTTAAAGAACAAGCTGCTTGTGATGTCAAACCAACTACTGTTTATTGTTTAGTTGTAAACATCTGGATTTGTAAAAAAAAAAGAGATGTAGGCAAGAATTAGGATAGAGAAAATGTGGGAGAGGAGAGGATGGGAAGGAGCTGAGTACTAGAACCTCAATCAACAGAAAGATAAATATCTATATATGAAGGTAATTATAGAAATATAAATACTTCTCTGAGATTGTAGGTTCCTCTTTGTTTAATGCAACACAAGCTGCTTCCGTTTTTCTCATTTAAATACTAACCAAAACAATTTATTCAGTCACCACCGATCCCGTGGCGTAAGATCTTGCTGTCGATGCCGTTCTGGGCGATCATGTTGGCACACATGGGGCAAAACTACGGCTATGAGACGCTCATGACGGAGCTGCCAACCTTCATGCGGCAAGTCTTGCACTTCTCTATCAAGGACGTAAGTTGATACATTTTATTTATGTATTTAAATGTGAGAATGAAAAGCTACAACATACATACAGACAGGCGAACAATTGAACATTAAATTCTAAGTCATATGCATGTCTACCATTTTATAAATATTTTTTGCGAAATCATTTCGTTCTCCACTGAACTATCAATTTTAGGTAGTACAACTTATAAAATGTTTACCGAAATAATAAAATGAACACGTCGTAGTAACAATAAGGTGCGAGTTATTTTTACTCCATCACATAGGCATAAATCACCGGGAGGTCTCGCGTCGTTAATCACGCGCCGGGCCGGGGTTAGGGGCTGGGTTCAAACTCGTTGACTCGCTGACTCATCGCCAGCGGGAATTGAGCCTGCGTATCGGACACATTCGATGATTTAATCAATTAAGGCGGGGTGAATATAAACGGGAAATTATTTATTGATAGTTGTTAAAATTAAAGTTGAAGTTGTTGGGGAAAATTTCAATTAAGAAATCCTAAAACAGCGAAATTAATGGTACCGAATATTTTACTTACATTTTCATTTTGTTTTTTAATTTCCTAAATTCTTGGCAGACCTTGCAATACGTCGTCGTAGTAGTTTGTTTCTCCGCGCCTAACAATTGCTACGTCTGTCCACTCGGCATCGTATCAAAGGTGCCGTATGTTTGACTGTATGTTTGTGCGTATTACAGAACGGGTTCGTGTCCGCGCTGCCGTACCTGTGCATGTGGCTGTTCTCGATGTTCATCTCGGTGGTGGCCGACTGGATGCTGTCCAGCGGCAGGTTCAACCACACGCAAGTCAGGAAGATTATCAACAGTATCGGTTAGTTGATTTTTACTATCTCCAATTGATGTATCATTTCTATAGTTCGGTAAACGGTCATCAGACCTTGGGAAGGTATCCCACGGAGACTTTTCGTAGCGATTCACACTGAAGCGGAGCACCGCAGCACCCTACGTCATAGCATTGACTTGAAACACATTTGACGCGACGCAGGCGCGTTCGCCAATCCAGTGTGTCGCTACAAAAAGTCGACGTGGGCGACAGCTCTTAGGGTAGGAAAGAAAAGTGGAGTAGATAAGAAGGAGGAGAGGGAATTGGTACAGGGGCGGACTGTCAATTTATCAGTGCAGAATATAAATGTATAATCGGACAAAGAACAACAAGAAAGAAATTTAATTTGTGCCGATTTACAGTATAATCGTGCAACGAAAAATAAACGTTTTCAGTGTCGAGTTGAGTAAGTTCTTATATCGACGGGGCCCTGGACTGAAGCCTAAAAAGCCATATGGTAGATCCGTCCCTGTATAGAAAAGAAATGAAACCGTATTCTGTGAAGTCATTATCATGACTTGTCCGGTTGAGTCGACCTATTCATACAACAGCTGATGTCTCTGCCTTTAATAATATTTTTATTACTATGTTAGGACAAAACTTGCAATTTTTTTGTGGACTGTCCTTGATTTCCATATCAAAGTTAGTCACTAATAATAAACTATCACTAAATAACAGTGGTAGAGCCCGCAACAACAATATCTGTTGCACGAATGGGCCGGCTCGACCGGTGAAATACCACGACCTCACAGAAAACAGGCGAGAAGTAGACGTACTCTGCGTTTCGTCTGATGAGTGAAGTGCCGGAGGCCTAATTTCAGTCCTCTTCCCCTTCCCACCCTTTCCTCATAAGGATATGATGGAAACCGGAAAAGAATTGGACGGGGAGGGGGTTGGCGGGGAAAAGAAAATATTCCTTTTTCCTGTCTATTCCCTCCTCTGTCCATTAAAGGTAGGCAATGCATCTGCAACACATTCGCTTGTTGCGGATGTCTATGGGTAGCGCTCGCCTAACATCAGGTGATCCGCTTGCTCGTTTGCCACCTTATTCCAAAAAAAAAAAATAGCTGAAAGTGTAGTGTTCGTAATATTTAATACCCGTTTTGGTCCGTTGCAGGCGAGTACGGTCCAGCGATCGGGCTGTTCATCGCGGCCAACACGGGCTGCAACCCCGCCGCCACCGTGGCCATCCTCGCCGTCGGCGTCGGACTCAACGGCGGTATCTACTCAGGATTTAAGGTACGCTTTCATTAAACATATCTGCTTTTCTTTTATTCGACTGTCTTTTCAAAGTTCTGGTTAATGTCTATTATTTTTTTGTTATTTTTAAGCCTGATGGAATTGTCCAGAGGGTTCCACTGTAGACTGTGCAAGTCAAAGGCCTCTTCTAGTCTAACGAAA
The DNA here is from genome assembly GCA_000931545.1 of Papilio glaucus. NCBI lineage: Eukaryota > Metazoa > Arthropoda > Insecta > Lepidoptera > Papilionidae > Papilio > Papilio glaucus. Next base: position 67,079 of record JWHW01047153.1, read on the forward strand.
ATGATCATATATTATGATGTGATCGTCACAGTAACAGAAGCGACATATTAAAATATTTTGATTGTTAAATTTCCTCATCAAATGTGTCTTTGATATTTCTCCCGGCTCGTTATATTGAATGGTAATATTTTTTAAGGTGAACCACCTGGACATATCTCCGCGGTTTGCGGGCATCCTGATGTCGTTCACCAACTGCCTGGCCAACCTCACGGGCCTGCTCGCGCCCATCGTCGCCGGCTACATCATCGAAGGCAGGGTAAGTACGCTGCCGCCACAGCCATAGTAAAGCAGACTTATCATCAGTACACTTTGACTAGCTGGTTTCCGCGACTTTGTTTACTTAAAATAAATACTTTACATGCTCACTTTTTCCTAGGTTTCTTCACTCTCTATGGTGTATTCATTTTAATAAAACCTTTCTATTAGTATAAAGTATAGATAGAAAGATAATACAAATCCTTTCAAATGACCCCTATAGTTCAATCTTGAGGAATAATTTTCAAAAAAGCTTTAACGATATTTTTATTATCAAGTTTTCAAACACATAGTATGTCAATAGACAAGGTTCAGTCTATCTCTATACCAAAACTCACCTAATTTGGTTTTGTAGTTTTTAGGTGAAGCGCCAACAACGGAAACCACACGCATGTTATTTATTTTATTAATTATATAGTTTGTTATGTTATTTATATACATAGACACCTTACTAAAAGACACACTACGGTGAACAAAAATTGACGTATAGCGTTGTTTTCAGCCGACACAAGCGCAATGGCGGATAGTGTTCTACATCGCGGGCGGTGTGTACATATTCTGCGCGACGTTCTACAACATATTTGCCTCCGGGCGAAGACAGGAGTGGGACAACCCTGCAGAGGATGATGCACTCGCGAAGAAGGCGGCCGCCAAGAAGGCCGACAAACTCCAGCGGAAAGCGGCCAAGAACCCCAATGAGGCGGAAACCGCACAATAGCAACATCAAAAACCCCCAACTAACCTTTAAAGTGATGTGACTGGATATAAACCAAACTTTCTTATTAAAATATGACATTTATATTGTACATTTCTATTCTAAAATAAGCGATATTTATTCTGTTACAGATAGCTGTCAAGATGTTGCTAACTTGTAATGTAATGAATGCGATTATTTAATCTTTAGTTGTGTCACTTTCTTGAACAAAGAAATCGCAACTGGCAACAAATGGAGTCGATTGTCTTTGGCGAAGACAAGACGATTGTCAAATATATTTAAGTTATGTACATTATCGGCGATTTTTTTTTTGTTAAGTTAGCTTGGAGCGTTCTATTCGATACGGGTTTCTATTTAAGGATGGGCTGTGTTAAAAATAACGCCACTGTTTTTAGACAATATCGACTGTTTTCAGTTTGTTGTTTTTAGTTTTCATTTTTATTTTATTTAAAGTGGTAACTTAAATGTCTACAATTATTTTATTCGTAAGCCTTTTTAGGTCTAAATATTAACACTCGTGTCGAAATCATTTTTGCCAAATAGGTAATTTAGTATCTATCACCCAATTTTGTTGTTTTAATGTTATATACTGTGCAGTGTATTTTGTCTTTTTGAACCTACAAAGACGCACATCATTGAGGCTGTGATAATCACTAAAAGCCCTGGAAACCCGTGTCGAATCTCTTGTTAATCTTGCTATTATTACATGATACTAAAGTTGTATAAGAACCGCTATAGTATTGAATATGTTATTTATACCGACTTGAGAGTATAAATTTATATATGTGAAAACTGTAAATAACTTTGGGTCCAAGATATTACTACAAAAACAACGTTACCGTCCTAGCCAGTGACTGCTATATTTTTGTACCAAAAAACTACTTTGTCAATAAATGTCAAACTGACATTTCTTTCAATACGCTGGTCCGTTATATTTGGCGTACAAATAGAAAAGCAAATTAAAATTACTGGCAAAACTGTTCTCGCATTAAAATAATTTGTGAAAGAATTATTTTTTAGAAACTCGAATAAATTTGTACTTTAATACGTTGCAGAGCTTCACTAAAACGTGTCATAGACTAAGCGTCGTTGTAGACAATCTTGAGTTTCAATGGCGTCAATGCATTTAGTCTATGGTCTAGAGTTAGTGCCAAACGGAAATGTGTTGTGAGCTAAGTTACTTCCCTTCCCGCTTAAAGCGATTGCTGATCCGTCAAGCGACACCGTAAGATATAATATTGTTTATAGATTTTGTCGTACGTACGGAGTGTGCGTTCTAGAGCTAATGTGATCATAAGTGTTTCATATAATCAATATACTATAAAATATAAATTAGTAATAATTATATGAAGACCACGATTACTATAATTTAAGTCATTTGATATTACAACAAGTATTATACACGTTTATTTGAATTGTGTAAAGAAATTTTAAGGCTACTGTTACTATTATCACCCTTTTACGGAATTCCTCGCATTTTTTATTACTAAACTTTATATTGTTGAAATTGTGTTTTTAAAATTGGCCTATAAATCTTCTACATATATATGCATAGTTAGTAGGTATATGTTGTCAGGATTTATTAAACCATTTTAAAAGCTTATCAGATTGGCCTTACTTTGTCTTTATGTGATTTTTATCTGTTTATTATGTATTTAAGACACTATTTTGCAACGGTAGAGTCCGCAACAACATCTGCTGCAGGAGTGGCCCGGCTCGACCGGTAAAATACCACGACCGCACAGAAAACTTGCGGGAACTAGAAGTATTCTGCGTAGCGAAAGGATGGGAAGGGGAAGAGAGAGGTTTGATTGGCGAGGGTATGGACAGGAAACGGAAATATCCTTTTTCCTGTCTGTTCTCTTCTCTGTCCATTATAGGTAGGCAGCGCATCTGCAACTCAGAGTTAGTTGTTGCAGATGCCTATGGGTAGCGGTTATTTAATATCAGGTGACCCGCTTGCTCGTTTACCACCTTCTGGCATAAAAATAAACATGATTCCTTTCAAAATTATTTGTATTATTTCTGCTACAAAAAGTACAAAACCTCTGTGGTGTGTCAAACACATCGCTGACCATAGTGCTGTGCAAATTATTTAAGAAATAAACCTTTTTGTATAAGCTTTACTTTAAAATGTCTGGAAAATATATCAGATGTTTTTAAAACAATTGCTTTGTTTCATTTACCTACATCCTCTTCTTATCATTTGTCAGTTTTAAAATGAAAAAAATCTGGCTGAGGTTATTCTACAGAAACTTAATAAATCGGAGGACGAGCTAGCAAAACTTGCATCTGCACAATTCAGTTCCAACAGAGCTCCAATGTTAACATTTGCACCTACGAAATCACATCCCTACGAAATAACCAAAATTATTAATGAATTATGTAAGACGAACAACAAACAAGATGTCTTGAACTACATGCCCATTTCTCTGCTTTCTATATTGTCAAAGATTCTGGAACTACTGGTGAATTGATTGGACCTTGAGAAATACAAATTATTCAGCGGATTATCAGTATGGCTTTTGTAAGGGAAGGTCAACTGATGATGCTGTTATGTAATTGACATCTCTAATTTTAGTCTCAGGTCAACGATATATTTATAAATATATAAAACGTTTGATATAGTTTCAACACTCAAATACTTTTGTCGAAAATTGGAACCCTTTTAATTCGTTGACATTTCCACCAATGGTTAGTAGTTAGTACCACTAGTGGAGTAGAGAGCAGTACGTCAGAAGGAATAATTTCCTAGTATTAAAATAATTGTTCGCCGCCATGATGCATCACAAAAACAAAACAATATCAGCGCCTCCAACGGTGGATAATGTAACTATTTTATATGTTCGACCATATCATGAGTTAGCCGTGCTTTTAGTTTTTCATGTTGACAAACGCGAATTTGACCATTTCCGTTATACGGCTCCCACAAACTCTTAAAAGTCGCACTGCTTCTTCCCAACTAATATTCTTGTGGTGAATGACTATACCAATGTTTTAGTTTCGTTGTGGTAAACGGCGCTAGGAATGAAACTGAAACATTTCTCATTTGTCCATAACGATGCAAGTGAGTCCAAAAACACGATTCTTTAGAGATCATATTACATTGTACCAGCACGAGTCGCATGTGAGCAACCGTCTCATGTCTGCTTGTTCCAGCCGCGCTTCTCACTTGATCCCGTGGATTATTATGCAAATGTTGAAATATAGAGCTGGTCACAAACCATGTGACGACTGGCTTGCTTGTTTACTGCCTTCTATTATTAAAATAAATTACTGCTTTTAATTAAAGCGCACATACTTAAATGTGTGAGAGCTAAGTTACTTCTCTTTAAGCGATTTTTGTTCCGTTAAGCGATACCATAGATATAAATAATTTATAGATTTCGTTTTACGAACTACTACGATTTTAACTCAATCGGGGTAGTTAGAAAGCACAATCAATATTCCCTTAATGATGTTGGAGCTAAGAGGCTCTAAATATACCTCTTTAAGCCTGGGGTAGGTGTACTCGTACAAATACCTCTGCAACGCAAAGAGTAACATTGTAATCCGACAATAGCTATCGATCGAGCCGAGGCCCTTGAGCCCAGCCCAGCGCAGCATGGAGCGTTCGCCGAAGCGACCTAAGAGTTCGACGGCCCAATTCGGTAATAAAAATAAAGTAGCGGTTCGAGGTTCCCTCTACGGAGGGAGGTCTTGAGATAAGTTACTCTTAAAGAGGCTTAGGTAGACGCCTTCTGTGACCTGCCGCCTTGAGCCCGGTGTAGCTGTAGATGTCTCCTCTAGACAAACAGTGACAAGACAGACAGAAGACAGTCACAAAAAAATAGTGACATATAAGTCAGGAACCAGATATTTATTAGTTAGAACACAATAAGTTTATATAAAATGTTTATTTGTTACACTCAACATTTAAATGTTGAGTGTAACAAATAAACATTTCAAATGTCTTTATTAAACTGATTCTGTTTACTAAACTAATTCATTATTGCATTATTAAATTATATCTTAACATTGTATTTTTTTTTCTTTTTTTATGGGAGTAGGCGGCAAATGAGCTAATGGATCACCTGGTGTTAAGTGACCGCTACCCATAGACATCCGCAACAAGCACATGTGTTGCAGATGCGTTGCCTACCTTTAAAATACAGAGGAGGGTATAGATAGGAAAAAGGACATTTCGATTTCCCCGTTAACCCCCTCCCCGTCCAATCCTCTACCCGTTCCCATTCTATCCTTATGAAGAAAGGGTGAGAAGGGGAAGAGGACTTAGGCCTCCGGCACCTCACTCATAAGACGAAACGCAGAGTACTTCTACTTGACGCCTGGTTTCTGTGAGGTCGTGGTATTTCATCGGTCGAGCCGGTACATTCGTGCAACAGATGTTGTTGCGGGCTCTACCACTATTAAAAAACGCACTCAACATTTCCATTTAAAAAATATTGAATATTTTACATTAACATTATGCTTAAATTGCGCCAAAGAACAAAAACTTTAATGAAACACAATCTGTTATTAAAAATATTATTTTATTGACATTTTTCAATTCCGAAAAACACAGATGTAAGTACGAAAAATCAATCTGCAAAATTTATGTACTTTACCCAATTACTTTATAAAGACAAAATGAACTTATATTCTGCATTAATTTACAAGTGCGCTATGCTGCAAGCTAAATGCGCCAGTGCCACTTTTGCAGAGCTGACCCAGCATGAGGCAGCTCGACGCCGAGCGTATGTTGTCCGTCTTGGAGTTCAGAACAGCTTCCTTCAAGAATATGAGCGAAGATTCGAAAGACATTTGCTGCAGCGGTGATGTCGACGACTCCATACCTTTCCGACTCATCGGCTCGAATATTCCATTATACGTCATATAATCAGCTACCAGTGACAAATGCCTTGGATCTACGGTAATACCATAGACATTAAACACATTTTGGATCTCCTTGATGATAACTTTGTTAGCGGCCTCTATACCGTAAGTGTTGGCTATGGCGTGAATATCATTGCTGTACAGCTTGTTTATGTCCAAAACGTTATTATATTTAAACATTTGTAAAATGTTTATTCCTTCAGTTTTGAGGTAAAGGACGCCTTTTTCTTTATTAGTGATAGCCCTTTTAATATTCTTGATTTCGTGTATTACTGACTTCGCGGCTGCATCGCGTAACGCCTGAGAAAGATCGACCCGCAAGAAGCTAATCGGGAAAAGGACTGTTAGTTCACACCACTTGTGGGACTTGGTGTCAAAAACGTAATTGGTGGCGTTCTGTATACTTTCTACAACGTTACTCATCACTCTGCTATCGTCCGCGTTCACTTCACTTTGAGACACTTCTAAAGCTTCATCTTCTATCAATATGGTTTGATTCTCTTCTGGTCCTGCTTCGTCGTCTGACTTTTCCTCTTCTTCTGACTCAGGATCTTCGTATTCCTGCTCTTCAGCTCTCTTCTTTCTTATTCTTACCTGTAAACAAGACATTTACAAAAATTACAATTTATAAAAAGTTTAAATTTGTAAAAAGTTTAGTTGACAACTAGACTATAAAATAGTTTCGACTGGAAATCAATCACAAACAATTTTATACGGTTCAATCATTTTGATTTTTGGCGCATTAATGTCAATTTTTCAGTTTGCTCGCTTGCTGTTTCTCTAAACATTCTGCGCTCTTTCGCACGGGGTGGTCGATAAATGTGCTTTCATAAGCGCTATAAAAAGTGTTACGAAAGAGAAAGAAAACAATAGAAAGAGCGGAGTAACTTTTCATCTTCAAATACATAAAGATTATCGGCAAATACGGTATTTAAATAAAAAATATATTATCTATTCACCACATTCATGATGAAACGCACTAAACTGTGTTGTGTAAACGTAGGTTTTGTGTAAATGTAGGCCATAAATAATGTAAATGTAAATTAATAAACAATAAAAATAAATTATTTGCTAGAAACAATCTAAAATTATTTGTAAAAACTTACATCTGTATTGTCATCGTCATCGTTGGGTCCCTCTTCGTCGGAGCTGTCATCTTCTACGTCTTTACCAATCGTTCCTTTTTCTTCTGGAACAATCTCCTCGCCTTCTTCTTCATCATCATCATTTGCCGCTTGGCGTCTTTTCTTATCTTTTTCTTTCGTCCATACTACGCCACAAGTAGCCTTAGCTTGTTTCCGAATAGTGCTAAACATTTCAGGGAAAAATTTGCTCATATGTTTGATAATCTGTGGCGGTTTCACCGCGTACTGAGTTTTGTACTGCGAATATGGTAGGAAGGTAAAACGCATTATAGTCTTCAACTGTCGCTCTGGACTGGTGACAATTTCACATTCAACATCTATTTTTTCTAAAACATCGGCAAGCGTAACCCTGTTCAATTTTTGTCTTAGTCGTTCCGCTTTCTTATTCAAATCCGACAAGTCTTGGCGGAACGGTATGTCCATGTTAGGAGTTTTAAGCTTTGCGGATGCCGTCATTAGAATTTCTCTTAATCTAGGTATACCTAAAGTAACATTCATGTCACCTCTTCCGGCAAAGTGGAAGGTATTCAGTGTCATCTGGGTCGAAGGTTCTCCTATGGATTGAGCAGCTAACAACCCCACAGGCTCACCGGGTGCTGCCATAGATGATAGATACTTTGCATTCATAATGTTTACAAATTTATCTTTATCTGTGTATTCCTTATTAACTGTCTCTTGCCGGTTCTTTAAGTAGTTTTGTATTAGTCCATCTAATTGTTCATTAATCACGCCAAATTTATAATTTGGAGAATACTGACCAATTACGGGATCCGGACACTTTTTCCTTGTGTACTCCTGCTTTTCTTCATCACTCATCGATCGCCATCTCTTCTCCAGCTCCCAATAGAATGGATCTCTTGTTTGATCTGTCGGTTGCTCATCTAATTCAATTTCTTTCCTTGTTAAAATCGAAAACTGAGTGAATGGACTTATCCGAACTTTTTCAAATGGATCACCATTTTTCTTTTTCCATTTTTTTAACGACTTTTGTGATTTTACAATATCCTTAGAGCTTTCACCTTCTTTCAGTTTGTTAATAGTCGACTTAGTAACTACGGCATTTGAATTAATATCAAGAAACTCAAATTGATTTTTATTCAGAAATTGGCATTTCAAAACGTCTAGCCCGTCTTCTCCATATGCTACCTGTATAACACTGCCATCTGCATCTCTGACAGTGTAGTCGTATGCTACGCTCAGACCTTCCAAATGTTTTATCAAGCATCTTTGTAAGTACCCGGACCTACTAGTTTTTACAGCTGTATCAATAAGACCTTCACGGCCCGCCATGCAATGAAAGAAGAATTCTTGTGGTTGTATGCCTGTCATAAACCTGCCATCGATAAATCCACCGGCTCTTGGAGAGATATCATAAGGCAAAAAGCTAGGAAGGGATCGTCCAGATATCATCAAAGGTGGACGTTTCCCTTCCAGTTCGATTTGACCAAGCAAGCATGAAATTTGCATGGTATTAACTGTTGATCCTTTGGCACCAGACTGCACCATCAATTGAAGATTGTTGTAAGGAAATTTTTCCAATAAACCTTCGGACAAACAAACTGTATTGATTTTGTTAGTATAAGAATCCAGTGCACTCTTGTACTGCCTATCCAAATTAGGTCTAAATTTAGGATCTTTTGTAAGCATCTCGCCAATTGTTTCTTTAAGAGTATTCTCATCAGCATCTGCCGGGAGATCTGTTGCTTTGGCGGCAGCGACTCTGCCAACCTGACGAACAAGACAGATTAAGTCTTCACGTTTTTTATTAGCCTCATCAGTAACCAAAATGTCTTTTACACCAAGTGTAAACCCTATCCACTGTAGATAAAAAGTGAACACCTTTGAAAATGCACTCAATAAGGCACTGGAGCTTACACCTCCATACAATTCATACATACAATGGACTAAGCCATAAGGTGTAGCACCATAGTGAGTTTTATCCAAGACTCCACTTAGAAGTTCACCTTTCCTAATTATAACTTCTGCTTCTGACATAGTGTTTGAATCTTGGAACGGAGTTCCTCCAGCATTCCAGGGTCTTGGATTTTCTTTTTGCCATGCCTTTGAACTAATCTTTGCCTTTCCTGTCAATGTGAGGTATGGTTTTCCTTTAGGTATAGTATTGATAATAATTGTAGATAAAATTTGTTTACCAGACCATAGCATAACTGGTTTAAGAATTGTAGGTGGTAACAACTTGATTTCACCCTTGTGTTTGGATAAAGCTTGAAAAACTAATTGCTGATAGTCTGACTTTGTGAAAAATGCACCTCTTATAGACATTTTTACCCCAGATATGACATGATCCTGAATTAGACCGCTTAGGGGAGTGCCATCTTTTGGGACAAGATACTGATGAATTACTGACATTATATTGTATGCCTCACTTCTAGCTATTTCATTCTGAGGAAAATGGGCATTCATTTCATCACCATCAAAATCAGCATTGTAAGACTTGCAGTTAGCATAATGCAGCCTAAGAGTTTTTTCTCCTTTGAGAATTCTTGCTCGGTGAGCCATCATACTAGGTTTGTGGAGAGATGGTTGACGGTTCAAAATTAAGGCATCACCATTAACAAGATGTCTATGAACTATCTTTAATCCCGATGTCTTATATTCATCTGGAGTTAGAAGTCTCTTAGCAAGGCTCTTTCTCTTTTCAATAGAATCTGGTGGTATTCTAATAACTCTGCCATTTTTAATTTCAATCTTTTCTGCACCGGGGTGTTTATTTGGTCCATTTATTACCATTTTTCTTAATTCATCCACATTCCATTCAGTAACAGGTACAGGGTAAGTGAGTTTTGTAGCAAAGGCAGCGGGGATACCAATTTCATCAATGTCTACATTTGGATCGGGAGTGATTACTGATCGCGCTGCAAAATTAACTCTTTTCCCCATCATATGCATTCTAATGACACCAGTTTTCTTTTCTATAATCTGTTTTAAGCCTTGACTCATAGCATTTTGGTCCTCACAACTAAGGAGATAGTTTATTTGCTTTTGTAGCTCTTGCCAGATAGTGTGTAGCTTTTCAGGAGCCGACTTTCCCATTACACTTTCATAAGCTTGTCTTGGATTAGGTTCAAGACCATCTATGGCCTTCTGTTGATCCGAAGATGAAAGGACTTGTAAAATAGCTCTTGCTTTAAATGATGATTGCAGTATACTTCTGTAAATATTTGTTTGAGGATGTTCCAGTAATTCTCCATGCAAAACATTGCACGGCCTAACTGATGGCGGTAGAACTGGCACAACATTCATGAAAAATATATCACTGATGGGCTTCAAATGTGAATTTTTCAAAACTGGTATGCAATATGATAAAAGATCTTCATCATTTTGTGTGATAGCACTGCAATAGCGTTTGATTTCATCAGGCATTAGTATTTTTATACCTTTTGCATCATCAGATGTCAAATTGTACATGATCTTATTATCGGATGTAGTTACTTTAATTAGTTTTGATTTGCAATAAATGCAAGTCTTTGAAATGTTTATAGCTTTAAAGAAGTTACCAATGACTCTGGCTCGTAACTTATCAGTATTTTTACTTTGGAAAGCTTTAGTAATTGCATCTTCTGATTTTAATAGTTTTTGACATTTTCTTACAAGTTTGTTGGGCTTAACGGGAGAAGTTTCACTGTTAAAACTCTTGACATCACCAACAATAGTCTCCAGGTCCAGGGCAGCGGTCACATGCCCAGCATCAATCAATTGCAATTGTAGTTTTAAAATAGATTTCATTTTATCATCCATTTGGATTTTAAAGCATTTCAAGCAGCTAATTCTAAACAATACATAAATGGTTTTGATAAATAATGGATTAACAACCACAAGGGGCAACTCAATATGTCCAAAATGTCCAGGACAATGTAGCATTGAGTTTGAACAAGTAGCACAAAAATCATTTCTGTCTCTTATGGGGCCCAATGCAGAGTCATAAAGACCTCCTTTTGTAGCATTTCCCAATGAGTCAAATGAGATCAAGTTTGTTACTTTAAGCACACTTAATTTCTTGACATCCTCGTCACTGAACATGAGGAATTGTACGGAATCGAGGTCGAAAGAGGCCTGCTCAGTCAAGGCAGATGTTAATGCAGCGTTTGAACCCATGGTTTTTTTTTCAGTGTATCATATAACTAAATAACCTCTACTATCACAAACATATGACACAGTAAATTAAATATTATTGATGTCATCTTAGAAACACGTACACAGAGTCCTAACGATGTTAATGTTCTTTCTTAATGTTTATTTTTAGATATTTTGTCATATACAATTAATTACACAAAACTTGAAACTTAGTTAGTTTAACTTACAAATAAAAATAGACGTCAAAACCACATGGGATAGGCTAAGCAAGAAAGTCACAGGTAAAATAACAAACGCCTCATAAACTGTCACAAGTGATAAAAACCTTTTCTGAAATTTTTGCTGTAATAAGAATTACTTAAATTTATAAAATCATTTGAGAAATTTCAGATGCTTTATAGAAATACACAAGATTATAATATAATTTCTATAAAATGATTATACAACAAAAAGTTCAATTTAACGTGTTTCGTCAACCGTAACATTTATTTTTCATCTGCAATTTCTTTAATCAGCAGTCAGTCAACATGGCGGCCCAAGATGAAGTTGACGTATGTGAAAGTTGGGAGGATATGGACGATATTGGCGTAAGTTTTACTGCGATAAAGACTTAAAAGAATGTCGCGCGTCGTCGCCGGCCGCCAGCAAAATGGTTGCACAAACATTTCTTTGTTTCAGTTAGACAACAAGATCAAACTAATGTCCAGTGTTCCTGCCCCTGTGAAATCTTCTCTGAAAGGTTGCAAGGTTACTAACGTAATAGTTGAGGAGAACGCGTGTATCGGATCTCAGTGCATAATGCCCGAACCAGCTATTCGTATATTGAAAAGGCCGTCAACTCTAGCGAGTGGTCAGTTAAACGGAGAGAATCGCGCGCGGCCAGTGAAGACTTTAGAACAAAGGCAAAAAGAGTATGAACAAGCTCGTTTGCGAATATTAGGCGAAGCCCGAAGCCCAGAGGACGTTATTGACGATAAGTATGTTAAGTTGTTTTTGTCTGACATTCATAACCTTACTATTACTCACTATTTATCTAAGCGTCATAGTCTTGGTTAAAGCCTTTAACTATTATTCTTGTGTTCAATTTCCATTTGCGGCAAATGGTTGTAACTTATTTTGATATGATATACTAACAGTTTGTGAGAATTGAGTAGTAATAAACTCGGGGAAAAGCATTCCAAGCCACTGCAATCATCAATAGAAAAGGTGACAAAGATGGGACTGGAATTGTAATATTACCTGTACATCACTATTGACTATAATTTATAATATAGTCCATAAGTAGATTTAGTTCGAGAGCAAATTAATTTTGTACAATTCAATTAACTATGTGATGAAGCTTAAAGCACCAACTAATTAACACATTTTTTTAAGAACTTTCTAAAATTATCAATTGCTACGAATGTACAATTATACTGTAACCACAGTATGTCTAATTCAGTTTAAGTGCACCTAATTAGAAAATATATCTCTGTTTTTGAACTTTATTAAGTTATATAAATATGTTTTAAAACTTTGCTTCAGTTTGACTCGGTTACAAGAGAAATTTCAAGCAAACAATATAAACGACACACAAAGCTCTGGCAAACCAAAAAACAACTGTCACAGTGACAATGGAAAAGGAAAAGAACGGAAGGTCCTGGCTCGGTTGCCGACAGGGGCAACTGCATCTGGCATATTCCCGTCCCCGCCACCTCCCGGAGTCCTAGTGATTAGAACTCCTAGAGGACCGGACGGCACCAAAGGCTTTCTCCGAAGGTAGCATTGACATACACATTGTAAGATATTATCTTTCTAAATTAACTCGTCAAGCATCCATCCATGAGACTCGACCATAAATGTTGTCTTCAATCAATTAATCATTCTTTATGACTATACATTAAGTTTAGGTTTGTTTTATAATAACTAAATTGAAGATTTTTGAAAATTAAAAAGTTGTGCTATATGATACTATGTTATAGTAAAATTAAGGTATGTAGATGTACATTAAAGATATTTTTTCTAAATAGTATAGTAAGGTTACCTACCACATTACTTCAAATAAACTTCTATAAAGTTTTTCAGGTAAGCAACAATAAAAAAAAATATCCCATGCTTATCTAAGACAAGTTAAAGCCTAAATGGTGCATAGCCATTGACATTTTCTGAAGTTATGTCCAATTGAGTATTATCGTCTTTGGGTTTTACTATATATGTAAATTGTGAGCTATATGACTAAACAAATATTAATTAAACTATATTCTTCTTTGAGAATTGTGCATGATTTCTTGGGCTATTAAATTTTAGCAAATTCAGATGCAAAAGTTATTTTTCTGCATATTGTTGTTGCATTAACAAACCTATATATTACTGAGATATTAGTAATGTTAGTAGATAACTTTTTTTGAGTCAATTTCTTTTTTAAACTTTTAATCAATATAGTTAAAGTATGTAATGTTACATATTTTTTGAGCATTTATATTTATAGTTCCAATGAAGTTAAATAATTAAAAAAAGTATATGAAATGATAATTTTTATATTTCGAATAAACTCTCGGGAATTTGAAATATTGAAACGAAATGTGGTTAGGTAAATTAAGGGTGTTTGTATGGGAACAAAGATATTGTAAAATGATAGTGTTTGTATAGTCATTGTCTCGATACCACCTGATGACCGATTGAATTCAATGGATTACAAATTGATTCAATTTGGGACTTACAAAAAGTATTATTGTTATTCAGTCACCAAATCACTACTATAGAATGGATGAATATTGGATGTCAAGTTAATGCATATGTCACCAATCAATTATGAACTTCGTCAGTTTACAATCGTACTAGGCTTATTATAAACTCAGCAAATTGTGAACTGAATGAATCATTGACCTAACAAAACTATTTTTTCTTAGATAAACATCTTTCTAAGTATTATTTTTATATTCAACCATCATGTCCAACCTTATTTACAATGAATTCAGTTCAGTTCAGAATATAAGTGCAGTTTACAATTTGCTGACAATTTCTAATACGCTTGGTCCAATTTTCAAATGACTCGATGCAGAATTGGTTGATGACACATACAAATACTCATTTTAAAAATTTGATACTTTCAGATAATAGTTTATCTGGATTTTTATAACGATTCTTCTATACGCAATTTTATATTAATCTTAGAATACTTGTTGATTGTATATTAAACATATTTTAAGTAAGGTACAGTCAAGTTCCGTCACTGTGCTTCGATCAAAGTCAATTGCAAAACTAAACTCATAGCCACAATCAGGTTGTTAACCTCCCAATAAAAGTGTCCTTTAACTTCCCTATGTTTAAATTAAATTTTAGAATATGTTGTATATATCTTTTCTGCAAATACTTTAAAGAAGTTTGAAAAGATCATATAATTTGATGTCATCATTTTTATTTGTTATAATGGCTTAAGAATTTTCCATATACTCTAACTTCTATATAAATCTAAATAACCATATTAGGTTGACGTTGAAATCGAACTAAAGTCTAACATTCTGTTATATGGTAAAAAACAGATGAGAGTACATTTCTTTTTCCGTATCTTAGACCACGTGTTATCCTGTCTAGATTGGATCTTCACTGACACCCTTTACCTAGAAATACTATTTATCAATCAATCAACAATTAGAATCCACAAGGCGTCGCTATAGAATGTAGGCATTATACAATGGAAGGATACTGATTGGATGGCTATTATTAACCTTTCTTAATTCTCAAAGAATACTGCTTAAGATCCGAAGATTGTTTTTATACAATATTAAACTAAGTGAATGTTTAAAAAGTTATTTAAAGCACAGAGACGGCACTTTGACTTGTGAAAATCTGTATTGGTTTTTGTTTCGTTTGTATTTATTAGACAATTTTTTTTTCTAGTATATTAAAAATTAACCTTTCGAAAAGGAAGTAGTGAAATTTTTGTGGGTGACCCTAAAATTTATTTGACAACGTTTTGTTATGTGGATTAGGTTAGAACTTCGATGAACAAAGCCTACTCACTTGTAACTTAGCTTAAAGGATTGTGATATTTAAATAAATGTCTTATTGCAAGCCTTAACAGTTCTAATGTTTATATATACATAGACATAAATGTAATTAAAATTATTTTAGCTTAAGACATCTTATTGTACAGTGCTAATATTGTGAATGCTTATGTATAATAGTATACTTGTTTACATGGAGTAAGCGAGATGAAGGTATACTGGAAAGAGAGGTGCGACACTTATAGAACATACCCATCTCATGATACTGCATAATAACTTCATAGACAAAAATCAGTGCGACGTATTGTCTATACAAGTACGAGAGTATTGGACTATGCCATATCTAGTACTATGTATAATGACTGATAAACTTTGAATTGTAAGGGAGAAGTGCGCGTTTTTAGTTTTGTATTTTCCAAGGCTGGTTCAATGTAAGGGTGACTGAAAAGAACTTCAACTTGTGTGTTAAGCCTACAGCAATCTCATGCTCCTTCGAAAGTCCTAACTATTTTACTTGTGTCCTTGTACCTACAGCGTCATACACAATTGAAAGTGCCTGATGGGGCGAAACTTAGTGCTTAGGTGGATTGAATATTATTTACATTCAATCCCCTGCTAAAATCATACATGATAATACACACAACTCTCCACACCTATGTTACTGATCTGTAAATTGAATTATGATTTTTATGATATTCTTTCATATATGGGTGTTTATGTTTTCTTGTACATCCTGAAATCTGATGATGCCGCTTGATCAATAAAATGACTACATATCTGTCTGTTATGACATTGACCTGCCAATTGACCCAGAAGGAAGGCAATGTTGTCCCGGGTATGTATGTATGCATGTCCGTTCTATTGTACCTTAAAGGGCTGCACCACTTTTGAAGAGTGAGAAGAGATTGTCATAGATAATATGATTTGATGAATCATACTGTTACATGTATACATTAATATTGGCATAGACAATATTAGCACTGGTATTTGTATTGTGTGTACAATGCATTTATATTTCATAGTAATCTATTGTCCCACTTGTGAGTGGATTTTATTTTTTTATCTGTGGGAATGTGATTATAAGAAAATTAGGCATTCTGTCATACTGTGTCCCACAGATAAAAAATAGTCCAAGTATAAAATGATTTGGTTTAATGTTTTTTTTTTTCATTATATGGTTTTGTAATGAGGCATTCATTATTTTTAAATGTCGAGAGCTTAGCAAGGTTATAGAAAAAAAAAAAACTATTTTTGTAAATATGATCTTTATCGATGATATATTTTTACATCATGGTCATTTTGAACTATGGAACTAAGTCCTGTTTCAAGTGAAGGCGTAAATTTGATAAACAAACCAACGTCACTTACCGTACATTCAGTACACTATAATTTCATCGGAATTATTATAATTTCATCGGAATTATTATAATTTCATCGGAATTATTATTATTTCATCGGAGTTATTATAATTTCGTGGAAACTGTGAGATAAAGTTAAGTGAAATTGGTAACGTGTATGCTTTGTTTACAAACTTTACGCCTTGGTTTGGAACAAACTATATATGTAAATATTTTTATAAAGTGTAAGCACTTTAAATATTAATATTGTTATAGAAGTTAACTAATCTTAACATTTTTATTGTATTAAATTTGTTAAGGGAATGTTTTTCAAATATTGTAGATATATTTTAATAATTTTAAATACGGCTCGGTGCTGACTGTGCCAATGTAGGTATTTGATCAATTATTACTATTGTAGGCAACGTACCGATTTTCGTATCGCAAAAAAATGTATGACCGTGGGTTTCTACTGGCGTAAAATCGTGTCTCAATACAAGTTTTTTCTCTATCTAATTCTCTGAAAAATCTGAGATGTCTATATGGTGATAAATGAAAGAATGATATCGTATTTACTAGAGAATTTAACGGTTAGTGGGTTAAGATTCATAGTGGGCTGAGGTTGAGACATCATTGCTAAAGTGGGCTGGGGAATTTCTTTTGGTACGGGTGTTATGATGTCCTCTCTTCGTGCCTTGACTAACTCAGAGATCAAGAGCCTGTATAATTCTTCCATCCTCTGGGCTGCCTTCGTGATAACTTCTCCATCTAAATTTCCGGTTGACGTCTGGCAAGTGACTCCTTGAGGAGGCAGTGATGTCCCCAGGTGTATATCTATTGTGTTTACTATTTCTGCTTTCAAATCATTGATGTTGTATAGAGTCTCACCTGAAGTTATACTTAGACCTTGTTTTCCCCATCTCCTGTTGGTGTAGTTAACTACTGTTTGATTGAGAGCAGACCAGGCCTGGAGAGGATCCTCTCGTTTCAAGGTGTCCCACGAGTACGCAAAAGCATCTGAGTCAACCTCGTAGAGATCGTTCAGGTACTTTGGCCTCAAGGTGCTAACATAGTACAGAACTGGACAACTAACTCTGGGAAGATTTGGGAACCGCCTAAAGTACTGCTCTTGTGTCTCCTTAACTTTTTCATATTGGTCACACAAGTCCTCTTCTGAGCTATCCCTCTGCTTGTCATTTCGACGTCAGAATTGTTAGTGGAGGTAAATTCAGGTGTACTCTTGGTTGTGATGTGGATGCTACTTGTGATGATTTGAAAGGAGATGAGGAGCGACCATCATAAGATAATGGTAAGCTAGTTAAGGCCTGAGCATTGGTTAATTCTTCAAACAAGTTCTCACATTTCTCTATTTTCCTAATAGGAGAGGAAGACCGTGGGTCTTGCTTGAAGTAGTCCTCAATGCAGGTACAGAGCAACATTTCATAATCTTGAGGTCTTGCGTCCGCGAAGATTTTAGCAACGTGATCCTCTTGGACGAAATCTTCGAATCTAAGGGTCTCCAGAATTGTACCATGAGCCGACAAAGGGTCGACTTTTCGCTTAACATTTTCTTTGGCCTTACGAAAGAGATTTCTTAGGAATGCGACTCTCTTTGATTTTTTTTGACATGGTGAGTATAAGGCCTAGGCCCTTCAATACAATGTCACCTGTCTACACGTGTATGTTTTAAATAAATGTTTTCGGCAGTGGAAACCCATTGTTAGCTGACACCTAACCTCACTAGCGCTACCTAACCTCACGAGATGCGACAAATATTGAGGAACAGAGTTTCATATGCGTTTCTTAATTAGTTTTTTGATAACTGTTGTTGAAAACATGAAAGATCATTGAAACGCTAATGTCAAGTTCATAAATGGTTACAAGTTATAAAAGGCCTCGTGTTTCCATTGAAATTCCAAAGCCAATTATATAACCTGATTTATTTGTAATTATTTAATTGCTACTTGAGAGCCTTTAATCGAACTATCTGGTACTTCGTAGGTAGGCGCAATTAACACATGACTCGTTTGTCAAATGAATGGTTTCGTTACATATCTAATGTAAGATTTTTTTGACAACAGTCGAATTAAAAAAAAAACTTGTGCCAACGTTCACACCTCTAAGTAGACTGATTCAAGTTGTCGAATGTGCCATTACATATTTTAACGTTGCCAATGAGGAATAACGTTTGTGATTGGATTGGGAAATGGGATTCGACAAAACATGTCTTGATTTTGAATTATTGCTAACTTCAGAAAACACAGATTCGTGACAAATATTGGTTTATTTTAAATTATATATCTGTTTTGTTTTTGTAACTAACTTGATTGTAACAAAGTTGTGTATATTAATACAAAAAATTGTTTTTTTTTGTGTTGTCACAACTGGGCCGTGAGTTGTAAATAGATGGTGTATTGTAAGGCAAGACTGATGGTTCCTACCAAGAGAACTATTGTGTCGGTGGACAAACGATGTTCGTGTACGTTTTAAAGTGTTTTGTATTGTCAATCGACTGGTGACCCTCTCTGCGTATTATTGTGTAAGTAAATTAGGATATGAATTTATATTTTAACCGAAAACATTATTAAAAATTGTTAAAAGTATTTATGAGTAATTTTTCTCTTGTTTTACTTTTGTGAATCCTTTTATATGAGAATTCCGCTGATCCTGAAGAGTCATTAGGATGTTCATCCAAATCTTTAGACAATGGACAGCTTTATCATCATATCACTGTACTTTTACCACGTTATGTGGAGTCGACATAGTATAACCGAAGTTCATACGGTACAACTAAGCTGAAGATGATTTGTACGCTTATTTTTTTTTTGCTGCCCTATTGGCATCGCTCGCGCTATGATGCGGGCAACATTGACAGTGACCAAGCTGTCAAACCTACTCACTGAATATCTTATTGAGGAAGGAGTTCTCGTTATAAAAAACTAAGGCGTACGAAAATAAATTCAAGTGCGGTTCTCACACTGATGACGGTACTCGCTTGATGTAACCCCAACGACGGCTCTCGCTTGGGCCACTGTTCTTCAATAAAGGTGTAATCCATCCAACAAAACGTAAATTAATTTTGAGGCGGAACGAAGTTTGCCGGGTCAGCTAGTGGAATATGGATTCGACGATAGTCGAATGTTAGATTCGAACCCACGATCTTATGATTCACAATCAGTAAGAATACTCGGAGAAGCTCTCGGAATTAATCATTTCAATTTCCTGGTAATGATTTCTGCCTACCCAGTATGTGTTATAAGTCGCGAAGGTGTTTTTTTTATTTACATTATTACGTATACAATACCCAGTAGTAGGATACAATTTATGTATCAATATGTAAATAAATGTGAGATCAACAAATAAACGACTTGAAAAACTGGTTTCAACGACAAACTTGTCTCAGTACGATTCCGTCGACGGAACGGTTTGCTAGGCTTCCTAGTCGGGAAAAAACTATTTAAAAGTATGGCATGTCTGGAAAACCTAAGCGAGAGAGACAGGGCAGTGTTGCGGAGTATCTTCGACCCAACCTCAACCATTGGTGACGTCGCGGATGATGAAGACAATTTCCAAGAAGATGAACCTGGTAAAATTTAATTTCTTTGTATTTACGAACAGTCACAAAATTCAATATTATCATTAGACCTTTTAATGTCTTGTATTTAGCTTAGTGTGTATGTCCCTGTGTTTGGATGTAACGAAAAAACGTTGCACACTTATCAAAGATCGATCGAACAATGAAATAATAGTTTTTCCCATTAATAGATTTTCCATTATAATTTTTTCCAGAGAGTAATGCCCATCTATGCGTTAAATTTAAATAATAATGGATAGGTACATAATGGAATGCATGTAATGGAACTAAGTGTGTTTTGTGTTTTTAAAACTATTAATACTATTTTCACATAATCTTGGAAAGGAAATTATTATCATTAATTAGACTAGATGAATGAGCAGAGAGTAGCAATATTTTATGTTGCAAAAGTGAGCGTCAGGGGACGTCCTAGATGAACTAATGTCGATCAGATTAGTGACATACTAAAGCGAGGCAATAATTTATGATTAGATTAGCATAGATTCTAGAAGTTTACATATCTCATCTATCAAAACCCCTTGAATACGTACACCTATTGCTACGAGCTGAGATTACTGGAATATGCACTTATACTTTCGACCCTAAGCCTCATGGTCTCCAGTAGATGGGCTCGTAGAAAGTTTTTGCTTTTATAAGATTGTGCCCAACAAAATGCGCAGGCTGTCTTAATAAAAATATATTGAGTTATTATTTTTAAGTTAATATTAAGATATACAGAGTGCAACAATTTTCTAAAATAAATAGGAAATTTTTGTATTCCTTTCCTTGCATAACTAATGTTGACCAAAGCATGGTTGACTAACGCATTGCATCACCAAAATTATTTGCATATAACTGATCTTAATCATAACTTCTTGCATAAAAATATTTATGCAAATGAAGAAGTTTTCACATTTATATTTCTGTTTCATCATCATCTGAAGCTCTAGAGGCTGGTGGGCCTAGTCCAGTAAATTTGTCCACGTCACTCAACTTTGGGCTTTTAGTTTTGAGCTCCGCCGATATTTTTAAGGTCTCGTTTGTTATCTAGTTATCCTAATTTCGGCCTAATCTAAGTACGACCATCTGGCTGGCTCTCCAACAACTTACGGACTCTGCAATCCTATATTCTCACATGTCCTGCATATCGAAGCCGTCCAACTTTTATGGCCTTAACGATGTTTGGCCGATAATATATTTGATACAGCTTGCTGTTGTTCGTTGTTTCATTGCTTGTTTAATTTATAACTTATATCACCATTATCGGATTTCTATAGTACTTTTCTATTTCATTTTAATTTAACATAATCTTATAGATAATTTTGAATTACCTTGTACTCATTATGAAACGCTAGATTTCCTTGTTTATATTATTTTGTAATAGGCATCTTTACAAAATAATATAAACAAGGAAATCTAGCTACTACTTATTTTTAAGTGAAGTCTGGAATTCCGGATAGAGTTCATTTTTTTATTGAGTTCTGAAAAAAAACTAAAGAGTGAAAATAGGGCAAGTTATATAAATATTATTTCAATTAATATTTAGTCATATTCGAAAATATTTACTGGTCCGAGTTTCGACCCTCTGTGGTCAGCCTGTTGCCGATCAGTGATATCTATAAAGACAAGACATATGTTTCTAAGTTATACTTAGAAACATATGTCATTTCTTTTATCTCCTCTGGGGTAGAAGGGATCCAAAAACATTTCGACTAAAACACCTGGCATTCGAATTCAAGGGTCCGGAATACTTTTTATATTTTATGTTATGAAGTTATTTCAACTTGTTACCAGAGCCTTCTACGCCAGCCTACTTGGAGTCAAAGTCGCTGAGCCTACGTGGCACACAGTTGGCGGACGCTGGTAAACTGGAGGAAGCTTTGGAGGAGATGAACAAGGCTGTGGCGGCGGCGCCGGACCGGGCGGCCGCGTACAACGACAGGGCACAATTGCTGCGGCTCATGTTGAAAGACACTGGTAACGACTACTAGAAATATTGCATAGAACGTACTCAAGTATACTCATTCACTCCCCCTTGGACTAGAGTCCGATATAAACATTAGTCTGGTAATGAATGTAAGAGTAACGTTAATAACAATTTCAGAGGCGATGTCGGACCTAGAGCGTGCATTACAGCTGACAGCAGGCAAAAGGTCTCGAGCGCGCGCGCTGGCGCTGTGCCAGCGAGGCGTGCTACTGCGCAAGCGCGGGGCGGATGACGATGCCCGCGCCGCCTTTACAGAGGCCGCCAAACTCGGCAGTAGCTTTGCTAAGAAACAGGTGAGACAGAAGATCGGAGTCTAATATAAATGTACTTCCTTTGTTTCACCTTATGAATGCCATCTAAGTCTAGAGTCTAGAGCCTATTCTCTTTTATTCCTTTTCCGCAACGCCATCATTGTCATGTCAAATGCTAGTAATATATAATACTTGTAGCAAATATGGGGTGCGCGGAGGACCGCATACTGTGGAAATCATTTGGGGAAGGCCTATATCCAGCAGTAGACTGATGATGATAGAAATATATATAAAAAACATTTACACCTAAGAAAATTCAGAAATTTTCTTAGCCTATAGATTGTTCCAACTCAAGATGTAAAGTTTGTAAGCAAACGTCACTTACTACTATACATGGCGGCCATTGCACTTCTTATACTTTTAATGTAGGTTTGTGGAAGTCATGAGATAAAGTGGAGTGAAATTGTATAATATGGATAGCTAATGTATAATGTAATGTGAGAAAAAAATTGTGTTTTGCGTTTTTGTTTTCGTACTGCCGGCAAAGCTCGTTTCGGCGTACAATGTTCTAATGTCGCCAGCCTAACCCGGCCTTTAAGGCCATCGGGTTTGGTGTGCCTTTACTTTCTACATACCTTTATTATTAGGTACTCCACTTTGTTTACAAACATTACGCGTTGCTTTGGAACAAAACATAAACTTGGTTACTTGACATCAGGTAGACAAAAATGGTTGTGTTCTTCTTCAATCGATGACGAATATCACTTTAAGTCTTTCGTAATAAGATAAATATTGTAATTTTAAAATTTGTGGTTAATACGCTGTTTTTTTTTTAATTTGCAGGTCGTCGAAATGAACCCGTACGCCGCTCTCTGCAACCAAATGCTGAGCCAAGTGCTGAGGGGAGACAAGGACATACAAATATAACATATACTACTTTAGATTATACATACATATGAATTTACTTGTGATAGTTACTTGTTTATATTTTGATGTTGTGTAAATTTTGAAGCGCCGGATAAGAATACCGAACATGAGGTCGTTGATTCGAATCCGAAATTGGAACTGAATTGAATGTTTAAAATAAATGATTGCAAATTATTTAAAAATCTACTAATATTAAAAAAAATATTTTTTCGTTAAATTAAAGATTTTTTATATATATTTATCTTGTATTCTACACGGACATATTGCAGATCTTTCTTTTTTTAGATAGCCCCAAGTACTATCAGCTCGAGCCATCAAACTCACTCACCCTGCGAAGTACCGACGAAAGCCTTTTAAAACATCACGTTCATTTTAACAGCGCATTATCAAAAGATGTTTTGGGGTTGTGTAAATAGGAGGGACAAAATAAAACACACGAGGAATCTAATGATTTTGAAATTTATATTATTGAGTACAATCCATCATCAATCCGAGAAACATTCAAAACATACCACAGATTCCGAACAGCGGGATCTGGCCATCGACAATGAAACTCCAAGAAACCCTAAATATGACGAATTGAAAATGACGAATATAATACTACAAATCGAAATACTGTTACTACAATATTAATAATAAAATCACACGAAACGATCGCGTGCGGGCGCGAAGTCGACAGGATGGGTCGGCGGCGCCGCGGCGACCCGCACGCAACCGATTCTCACAGTTAAATGTTAAAATTTGATAATATTAAAATCTAATAAGAGGCGACAACTATAGATTAAAACGCAAAAAGTGCACTTTATTTTAATAGCATTATCATCCACGCGACAGAGTTTAAAGACGTAAATGATATATTTATGAATTGATCATTTTATTTATTATCTGTTACTAAGTTTTATTTCACCCCAATACTGTTCTTATTTTCAAACAAAAAAGTCGTTACTTTTAGATTTTATATGGCAACACAGATTTAACTGATTTGACAATGTCATGTGAAAAGTTTGTTCCAAATCCAAATGGAAATTTTGTAAACAAACTTCAGACTCCGGAGTTAGCCCTCGAACTAAGTTAATCTACTTAAAGTGGTTTATGCTAGGCGCCTACTGCGCCCTGCAACCTCAAGCCCGGTGCTGTAGATACCTCCTCTAGGCAGACAGTGACAAGTCAGTCACAATCATCACTTGATTGGGAACAAACTATATAAATAATCAATGTTCTTTCTATATTCAATCCTATGTTGCAATCTGTTTAATCGTCATCATCATCATTCAAATTTGATGAACATTTTCCGAAGGTAATTCTCTGTAAAGGTGTTTACTGTAGAGTTCATCATGCATTACAGACCGCGCATCACCTTGTTACATAAGATTTTATAATAAATCTAAATTATTTACGGAGGATAAAAAAGACGACCTGTCTCAAAAATGATTTGGCACATACTCGGAAAACAACAGATATTGAAGACAATTCCATGATTTTGTTTGTGATATTTAGTTATAAATACGCCTTTAAACTCTGTCACACGACGTGCGAAAAGACGATTATATCACAGAGAGTTGTCAGTGAGAATAGATACGATACATAAGACCGCGCTGTACGCAACATCATTTATTGTTAGTTTAATAGATTATTGTAAAGTTCATATTGCACTTAACTAGATGGCGACACTAGTCTGTTTCGTAAGTATTGTCAAAGGACAGTGGTGACAAAAGGAACAATACTGAAAAATTACAATGTGCTAAATAACAATTTAAAGTTATACGTTAAGTTAAGCCATTATAAACGCGTTCAAAAATTGATTTATAAACTCTTGATAACCATTTAATTAATAATATTTGACGCATTATAGTGAATAAAATAGGATTTAAAAACGTAAAGTGATCGTGCCAAAATTCATGAAATTGTTACAAAGGTAAAAGGTATTGATTGTTACTAGTGATGTACATTCGCTGATTTAAAAAAAAAAAACGTCAATGTCAAATCAGAAGAACTTAAAAATATATTAATACTGATTGGTTTGAATCGGGGGTAAACGTTATGTCCTGACACATCACTAGCAACTGTCAAATGGTAACTACACAAAACACTGGATTTTATTATCTAATACAATGGAAAAATATTTAAATATTATTTTGGCACAGGCGACGTGCGTGGGATGCAAAAACGTCGACAATGTAAAATATTAAAACAATTATTTTTATCTATTTTTTAAATATATTAGTAAGAATTATACTAAAACCTGTATTAACTACGGGCTTATTCTAAGAAGAGTGAGTTTAGGCCTATTAGAGACACGACGAATGGCTGGTCGCTTAATTTTTTTGAGTACGCGTAATTTTTTTTTAATAGAAAATATAAGGTGTCAGATATAAGAGCACATAATTGAGAAATAACAGTGATTTATAGCAAACTAGTGCGTGCTAAATATATTTTTAATCTATGCTTAATAATATCAACTTTTTTTATAAACTACAATCTCACTGAACACAATACAAACTATGAATACATAGGTAATACAGATTATACGTATTTAAACATAAAATATATATTTTAAATAGTTGATTGAATTAAAATTATGCGCGGCGTCTTAGCGACTTACTTGTCAATATGGCTTTGACGTTTTGGCGGGATTTCGAGATGACAAATATTTAATTATTCGGCTCTTGTATTTGACAACGTCAAAGACAACAAGTGCAATAAATAAACGTAAAAATAATGAATGCAGCATTTTGAGTATATTTGTACTAATTTAACTAAATCATATTTTAAATATGGCAATTGAAACTTGAGTTTTGTTTGAGTTGAACAGATTGATGGACAATGGTTAAACTTTGCTTTTATTAAGGTTATATTATATTAGTCGATAAAAAACCTAAACATATTTTCATAGTTTGAATATTGCTTTCATGCTGCTCGTTATTTAACCAAGATTTTTTATAACCAATCGGCACTTGGTCGAGTTATATAGACTATAGGAAAACTCTATTTCTCATTGCGGAGTTGCCATATCAATCTCCATAAAACTTTAATAAAGGAGAAACCAATAGTATTTTACTTATAATCGTATGTAAATAAACTTTTATACAAAACAATATATGATTTGTAATTATTGACAGATGTTTCATACGAGGTAACTATGACGTCTTTTCGAGAATCTTTTTAATTAAGCAACATTGTTTTGAAGCGATAAATGTACAATAAATAGTTAAATATTATATATATATTTTTTTATAAAATCCAATAAATTAGTTAAAAACATGGTCAAAAAGCTAACATAAAATGAGCCGTGAACTCGATCTTTGCCTATATACAAATGAGATCTTAACCTATGACATGACAATTCTTTTACATAGCAAAACATTTCACAAACTATTTCCTAAGCTAACCAACTAAAGTGCAATATAAATTTATACTGCACCAGATCTTATTTTATGTCTCGCTCTAACAGTGTATATTTTGTGTGTTTCTGTCTCTTTTGTTTAAAGAGCGAGACTTGGGAAGTACATCTTTAAACTAGCAACACTACTTAAAGAGGTATTAATATTTGCTACCGCTTACATGTTAACAGATTGGTGTTTGTGGATAGTATAGTGCTCATTATAAAAATTCTTAATACTTACATAAACTACATTTGGAATTTTAAAATAAAATTGATTTAAAAGCGACATTTTGAAAATATCTGGAGAAATAATGCCAGGTCTTTGTTAAGCGAAAACAAGCTTTAAGTTATATGGATGGATGCTATGGATCTAAGCAATGTAATTTATAAAATTATAAATTTTGTTGCGTGCTGTATCCCGGTACATAAGTCCTTAAAAAAGTACACGATAGTACAATGTGTCTTAAAATACAATTTTATTCTCCGAGCGTTGATTTGAAGGACTTAATAATACAACTAAACTTTGTGAAAATATTAATTGGGTCACATCTTTTAATATTTATTTTAATTGTTTCATCATTGAAGCGAAACTTCTTTTGGGGAGGTGTGAATTTGATTTTATGAAAGTTCACCTGATGTTAAGTGACCGCAACCATAGACACGCAAATGAGTCGCATATATGTTACCTACCATTAATGGACAGAAGAAGGGATAAACTGAAAATAGAATATTTCCTTCTCCTATTCTTCCCCTCTCCCGTCCAATCTTATACCCCATTTCATCCTATCCTTTGTAGGTAAGTAGAGAAAGGGGAAGAGGACTGACATCGGACTTCACTTCTACCGTGTATGAGCTTACACCCAATTTCTCTCTCTTTTTATATTAAAATAACCTAGAAAAATAGATGATAGCAGTCTCGCAACAAAATTTATAATATTTTAGGATGCGGGATTGTGCATATTGTGGGATGTTCGCATACATACATACACCCACGCACACATCGTTGCTAGTTGCTAACGAACGTGGCGTTTATATACGCATATTTGGACTGTGTTTATCCATACTTTGTTGCTTCGTTCGTTCGCAGCATATGGAATGCTGCGTACCTATACGCACGTTTCTGTATACGTGAGTTCACACTGCCAAAAACACACATAAAACAAATTGTCACATATGACAAGATGTTTTATGTGAATGTTTTTTTTGCGTACGCACGTTGCGTGTACATGTATGTACTAACGCGTGTGTAGGGGGCGCGCCTATCACCATTCGCTACATTGTATCCCTCTCCAGCTGATATAACTCAAGTCGCCGGCTCATACATTTGAATTATGCCTATATTTTTAAAATACATGTATATATTTTACGTTTATTATCTGTTAAACTTTTAATTTTATCAAATTTATTTGAAACATTCTTAAACGATTATTTAAGTAGACATTTTTATTGCTTTGACATTTAAAAGCGCGGGAAATGCGCAATTATTTATTTAATTTAAATAAGAAATACTGTGAAAACAAACATTCTCTAGTTCTGCGTACACGATATGAGCCAGCACATTAATCTTAACGCTAAGCCTAGAAATAATTAAAAATATCTAATGAAGAGTTCCCCGCCGACCATAGTCGGTGTAGCTGTCAAAAAGTTTGCTATTTTATTGGAAACAACTGTTATTTTTATATGGCAATCTTTTTAAACGTACTGGTTGATATTAACAAACCGTTAAATATTTTATTAGAAAAATTATGATTAAATTTTGTTATACAGATTAAAGTCGCCCTAATCTCGTATCACTAAATTCTTTAATTTTTTCCATATTATATAGTATTTTTTCTTTCATCTGTTAATTGCACGACGCGTACAATTTTCTAGGAAGTTTGTTTTTATGTATCATTCAGTTTGTATTGAATACTAAAACACCTTAGATACACTCAGAAAACTTCATTATGTTTTTAACTAATATTTTTATAAACTTAAATTATTGATTTTTTTTACAAGAAATGTTTTTTTATACAAATGATTTTTTATCATTATTTCCAATAAAATAGCCTCTTCATACACTTAAATACGAAGTTAAAAAACACCTACATGTCATTTTATTATATTATCAATTTAGAATACAATGCTTTCTCATTTTTCTTTAAATTCACATTTAGATTTAATCTATACAGTAAAGAGTGTACAATATCTTTTAAATTTATAAGTTTATTAACGAGATTACAAAGTTAAGTTAATAAGGCTATTTTAGTAAACGATTAGTGTACGAAAGCTATACATATTGTAGTGTGCTTAAACAAAATAATAAAAAATATATTAATAACAGAAAAAAATAATCAAAAAATAAAATAAACAATCTAAAATTTTCATCGTAAATACTCCGTAAGTCTTAAAAATTTAATTTAAAATATAAAGAAGAATAAATAAGTTTAAACACACCACAATAACCGATCGAAAAATCGAGTAAATACACTTCCATACAAACAAACTCTCACACACGCAAGCACTTCATTAGACAAGCTCATCAAATGCATGATTTCATCATACAACACACACACACAAAACAATCAGTACACAGTACAGTAGCGTGTATGCAAATAGGCTTAAATGCAAAATATAACAAAAACATAACATTGTAGACTATATAAACATAATGTCTTAAACAAATAATATAGCAATAAAATTATTTAATATTTAAAAAGCAAATACTTATGGAAAAATTACTTTAATATCAATCACTCATATTTTACTTTAATATATCGAAAAAATAATTTAAAAAATTTAACATATATTGACTATGCATGCGATATTCGATGAGATTCTATCATATTAATGTAATCATATCAAGGAAAATAGAATTAAATTTATTTCAATCGATTTAAGAATGAATTTGAAGTATGGGCTTTTGTTAAACGACAGAATATAAAATTTAAAATGATTATACTAAAATCTCATTCTAAACCACCATCCACACAACACGACACATCATAATTATTCTAATTACATATAACATTGATATGTGTGTATGAAAAATAATGTAAAATGTCAGCAACACATACAGATTATGCACACATTCAAATGACATGTGACACAGATTAAAAAGCAACATGTCATACGTCAATTTGACAGATCATCGCATAACGTTAGAGCTTACACTGGTAACACTTTTATTTTAATTAACACGTGGCCCCAAAGTCCTGTTTAAGGTTATGTTAAAAATAAAAATTTAGAACGAAAAATAATTTGACTATAAACTAAAACAAATGACTTAAAATGTACCTAAATAAAATCGTAAATTTTCCACCAAAATATTTTGAAAAATAAATTATTGTTAATGAGTTTTTTTTTATTAATTTCGATAGTGGGCAAACCAAAACTATGCAACAATAATAAAATTAAAAGCAAATGAGAATTTTTCTACGCACATTACATTTAAGAGAGCATTTAATACAAAGCAAAGTTAATTTTAATATTGCTTCAGAAATTCGTTGAGATATTCCGCGATTGCTACACAATACTTATTATTGCCCTATGTAAATAATAAAAAATATGTTTAAAATAATATGTAAGTCAATGTCGTATTGGATGGATGACTAATAAATAAATTAGACGACAAAAAAATTGAAGAAATGAGCAATCTAGAAACTTCTGTGTCTCGTAACGAAGTAATTATTTCATAAATCCCTCCAAGTGTTTTTAAAGATCAATCAATAGTCCAAGATCGAAAATACAGTCTCAAAATTAACCTAGATAGGAAAGTAATGAATGAAACAGCATACAGGTGATGCCGTGCGAGTGACAGAGACAGTCGACAGACGAAGAGCGGTCCGTGTCCCAGTCGACGAGTCGACCCGGGCGCCGGCTCGCATCCAACAGTATGAAAAGAAGTTCCATTCTGAAACGAGGAAAAAAGAAATGTAAGTAGGTCATCATAATCATCAGGCTCTAGAATGGATGCCACGTAAAAAACAATGTTTTGTATGTAGATGTCTCATAAAATGATTCAATGACCTTGTCAAGGTTGTTGCACTAAATGACGACTAGAAAGCACCGTTTCTTTTCTTGGGTACTTTGGTTG
>JWHW01047153.1:114013-134811 GCA_000931545.1 Papilio glaucus
TTTGTAGTCCTTGACAGCATAGCACAACTGCAATTGGTGTGTAAACTACTACGATTACATGGAAATATGTGTAATTTCAAAATACTGTTACTAAATCAAAACATTTTAACAGTGGTAGAGTCCGCAACAACGTCTGTTGCACGAATGGGCTGGCTCGACCGGTGAAATACCACGACCTCACAGAAAACAGGCGTGAAGTAGAAGTACTTAGCGTTTCGTCTGATGAATGAGGTGCCGGAGTCCTAATTTTAGTCCCCTTCCCCTCACCCTTTCGTCAAGGATATGATGGGAACAGGAAGAGGATTGAACGGGGAGGGGGTTAACGGGGAAAAGGAAATATCCTTATTCCTATGTCTATTCCTATGTCTATGCCCTACTTTGTTCATTAAAGGTAGGCAACGCATCTGCAATACATGTGCTTGTTGCAAATGTCAATGGGTAGCGTTCACTTAACATGAGGTGATCCGCTTGCTCGTTTGCCACCTTATACCATAAAAAAACTGCAAATCAATACAAACACATTGTTCTCTCATCTGCATAGAATGTAGTAAAATAGAATAGCTACAACTTAGATACAGTTTCACTTTTTAAAACATACACTATCTTTTAACAGTGGTACATCACAGAAGAAGAGGGGATGGATAGGAAAAGGAAATATCGTTTTTTTCTTTTCATCCCCTTTGTAACTCATTAGCTTTTGTTGATGCTTTGAGTTGGCGGTGCCTTAATATCGGGCAAACCGCTTGCCGCTTGAAAAACTATCGCAATCAATATATTAAAATACGATGTGGTGACAACCCTAGGTAAATGTCACGAAGCACATACAATACGGCTTTATGTAATTTAATTTACTCAAACTGTATTCCGCGCTGCGATGTAACGTAAATAAGATGCGCCCGTACAATACAAAGGGGCATTTTATGTTGTTGATGGGAATTTGCCAAGTGGATTTGCGAACAAGTTTAATACAATTTCATTATATTAATTGTATAACTTTGTAATTATAATATCGAAATTCGTTTTACGTGTTTTAATAAGTATAATATATGTTATACAAACCTACAAAAAAAATACAATAATAACTGTTCTTCGCTTCTTCTACCTCTTAAAGTGTGATTGAAGGTAGCTGGAGGGTAGTCGAGTACTATTTTGTCTCTAAAATACGTTCGTTAATTATAAATTCATAGAGAATGAAAAAAAGACGGATTAGACCACCTCCTCATAAAGGTTTTAAAACACTAACAACTAGCAACACTACAGAATTAACCTATTTATTAACCGACTGAAAGAAGGGTCACGCGACTTACCAAAAAGGGTCGCGTGTAAGCATATCCGTACCATTGTGAACACCTGTAACCTAACGCGCTTGACCGATTACATTTGTATTCATCCGGGATTGTCATAGGTTTTGTTTATGGCGAGAAACGCAAGCAGTTCAACTAAAGTTAAATGATTGCAGCTACACATAGCCCTTAGACCATTCCCATCCTATCCTTATAAGGAGATCATGAGAAGGGGAAAAGGACTGAAATTAGGTCTCCAGCACCTCAATCATCAGACGAAATGCAGAAGCATACTTCTTCTTCACCCCTGCCTTCTGCGCTATGATCACCGGCCGAGCTGTCACATTCGAGCGTCAGATGTTGTTGGGGGCTCTACCACTGGGATGCTGAGTAGGTTTACGATGATGTGATGAACAATGATAATCGTACAGTCAGTCAGGTTTTTTGGTTTTTTAAATGAACTATTAGGCACTTCTTTCTCTATTTAACAAAGACCAGTAACGAATTGCTTAAATTTGAAAGCTGTGAATGTGTTTTAGATAATTCCCTCAAACAGAACATCAACAAGAACTAACCAATGATGAACGTATTTTTAAAGACCACGGATCTACCTAAAGATAAGTCGATTCTTTTGTCAAGCCAACTATAACTTAATATAAAACATTATATAAAGTTTAGTGTTAAATAATTATTTAACACTAAACTTTTCAGACAAATCCGACTTCAGAATCCGACAGAATTTTCCACTGCGACATTTCTAAGCGTTCTTTCTTAAAGTTATAAAACTTAAACTCTCCGAATTTTTCTTTATCTGAAAGCACTTAAGTTTGAAACACTTAAAACGCTTGCTTAACTTCTAACTTAAGTTAAGTATAATCTCTTTTGCACGTAAATTCTAGAATACCATTTTGATAGAACGTCCCTTTGCTTTTTTCTTGTTCACGTAATTGTGGTACCGCTGGCTACTCGTCTAATAGTTTCTCAGAGGCGTTGTGTTCCCACTGGAAGCGT
This sequence comes from Papilio glaucus, assembly GCA_000931545.1. Lineage (NCBI taxonomy): Eukaryota > Metazoa > Arthropoda > Insecta > Lepidoptera > Papilionidae > Papilio > Papilio glaucus. The sequence goes on from JWHW01047153.1 coordinate 116,308, forward strand.
TATTCATAGCAAATCTCTGACAGGCAGTAAGGAGGCGAGATTTAGAACTATCTCATACAATGCAATACTAATAGCTTTGTTATGCGTCGCTTATGCGCTATGTTCAATTAATCACATTATTGTTTAAATAAACACTAGGTTTTCGGTCAACATAAGTCGGTAGGGTTAACACCCAACAATAACTACAACTGTAGGCACTACAGCGCTGTGGAATGATATGTCTCCAGCAATATTTCCAAACCAATATGACAAATTTCTTATGTAATAACGCCAGTTTCAGTCAGAAGGGTCGTAGGAATCGTATTTAGAATGAGTTTAAATGTACGTCCGCATTAGATTTTCTCCGGCAACACCTGCACCCGGTACCGGCTGTTTTTACACGCCTTGATATTTTCCTTCATATTTTTTTAACCTGTATCTAGTGCAAATTTAGGGTACCGTTCACAAAAAGAGCCGCTTTCATAATAGAAGTTGTATTAATTAAACCTATGATCAGGATATAAGCAATTTAATTTTATGAATGACACTAAGGCCACTAGGGTTACCCCTAAATTAAAAAAAAAAAACATTATCCTAATAAAAAAATCAAAGCGTGACGATGCTGTAGTCGGAATTTTAATGTACCTACAAATTATCAATACTGCTCTGTTAAAAATACTTCTGTTCCTATAAACCTTAGCTTATTATTCTTAAGCTTTATAATATAAAGGCAGTTAAATATTTTCATTTTACTCATCAAATACACAGATTATAAAAAAATAGGTTTCTTTTTAAATTAACAATTTTACGACCCACCTTGAGGTAGCCGCTGCGGCACGAAATGAGGTTTTCTCAAGAAAGAAAGTGAAATAATGAAAAATGCTACCAGAAACTGCAACCTTTTTTCAGTGGCTTTTGACGCATTTTCCAATCATATAGGACAACTAAAACATTTTCATGTTTCAGCCGTCAATTCTGAAAATATAAAAAAATACTGAATAATACCCGTGTAATTAAATAAATAAATATGCGCTCATGTCCGTAACCCAGAGGGGTAGGCAGAGATCATGGATTTCCATTTGGCGCGATCCTGGCACACCTCTCTCGCTTCTTCTACATTCATACATCTACGCATACATGCTCGTCGGTTATGGGTGCTCCTTATATCGGCCTTTTTTAGTAAGCCACTAATCTGATCGATATAAGTTCTCCTAGGGCGTCCAATTAATTATTAATTAATTAATCATTACTTAATACAAGAAAAGATGATATAGCTAAAGGAACTCTGTTCCAACAGGGTGTCCATAAGACAGCTCTCTCAATTTCTTACGCGAGCTTTATTTCGTATTCTTCATTAAATTCTTTGAATTATTTTTCACGCCCTCTCTTTACGTTTCCGTTGATATTTTTTAACTCAATTAACCTACTTGTAAGTAACAGAAAAGAATCATACAAAACTTCTGAATTCGAGATTCATGTTAAGGATGAATAATATCCAGTATATATGTAAATCATTTTAAGGAAAATGTGTTTCCTCTCTAAATGACCCGACGATCGTTAGCTGGCTTATAGCTATGAAGAATTCTTCCTGACTCTAAAGTTGGTTGTTATAAACGGGTGGGAAAAATAACCTGTAAGATTTATTTTCAGAAAAAAACCAATACATCATTTTTGGATATCTGACAGATGTGTGTCCCTTGTCATGTACCAAGGCCATTGAATTAATTCCACGTGAGACGACACGATGGAAATATACGCAAGCCTCAGTACTTTCACGCTTCGACAGTTCGCTTGGTGAGATTGAATTCCGCCTCAGAGGTTCCACCGTGGAGCTTAGTCAAAAGAAAATTCATTTCATGAGAGGCTTCAGTAATATTAATGAGACGTGCGCTATATCGAAAAGATTTTTTTTAATTGAACATAGACTTTGTGCAATTTATTTCATCACCACTGATCCAAAAACGATAAAGGAAAACCATGCATGTCTTAGAACCACCAAATTCGAACACAAATGTGACATCCACCAACCCGGAATGGGCCAGCGTGGTAGATTACGGCTTCCCTCTCTCGGAGAGGAGGCCCGTGTACATGCAGTGGGGAAACTTGCTAAAAAAGACTGATTTATTATTATTAAGGTGGTACGATATTACCAAAAAAATAATTATCTCAACCTGTACGAATCCGAGGCGGGTGGTTAAAACTTAACATGTGACGGGAATGTTAAGAAACAAGCAAGCTCCGTTATAGTAGACGCGCACAAAAGACTGCGATTGTTCCATTGTGCCGCTGACGCTAAATGCGGTGGGGGATGAGATTTGTGACGTCATAGGAGGCGGACAATTTTCCAGGCCAGTGGCGCGCGAGGAGCGATTGAACGCCAACGACTACCACCTACCGATTACGAGATGTTCTCCTTTCTATCGGCCGCCATTTCGCTCTTTATCATTAAATTAAACCGTAGCGTAGTGGTTAGACTAACAAGCTGTTCTGCTCAGGGTCGTGCGTTCTCAGCTGAAGCGAAATATGTCAAAGTATGTGTCAAAAATGTGGTTGTATAATTTATACAACCACATTTTGTACACATATATTAATTTAAAAATTACATATATAGATTTACGTGAGATTTATTTCTAAGTTTAAAAGATCCCTTTTTATCCCCCTGCAGAAGGAGGATAATGCTATGTTTGTATGTCTGTCCTTTCCATTGTGTCCTCGTGTAACCTTTTAAAAACGAACGAAAAAACGATAAACGTAAAAACGTTTATCGTTTTTTAATAAAAAAAGTATTATGATGTCAGCACAAAGCTCAATCATACTCATACAGTCGGATTTTTTTTAAATTAACTATTACTTGTTAATTGTTTTTACATCGTAAATATTAATAGGTAATGAAATTCAAGAATCTGCCATCTGGGGCTGTTCCCTCATTGGCTTTATCCATCACTACTTCACACAAAATAGCAATATTAATTTTCGTAGTTGGACATTGCCCTAATTTGTATAGTTCAGATGTAACGTTATTAACTTAATATTATAATTATCACATTTATTCCGTTAGTATACCACAAGGCTTCGAGTTATGAATGCAAATAACATTAAATTGTACCGTTACGTACATAATACACGGCGAGATCACGTAACAAACGCTCACGTGAGAGTTCCGAGATCAACACTAACGAGATGGAATGCTGTGCGGCTGAGATGTCATATGAATTTGATGGCATCTTAGATATCTGCTAGCCCAAGGTAACCTTGTTTACTTGGCTCGTAACTGTGGGCTATTTCATCTGATAAAAGACTGATTAAGGATAAATCTATCCGTAACCAACGCCAACGAGAAATGAGTGATTAACTAATTCACATATTACATATTGAAGTAAAACTATTTTTTAATAATGGCCACGATGTAAAGTGATGATGTGGTCAAAAGAAAGCACTCTTGAAGGTACCGACGTCATAATTGGACGGGTATATAGATAATGTCTTGTTTCAAACCTTCTTCGTACGCACAAGGCACGAAGATTAAAATCGCTTCGTTCGAGAGCTCGGTAAATCTAGTAAGAAAACGGTAAAGGATGGTGATCGGATCGGTCTAAACGTCCGATAGTTTCGTGCACACTCCCTAAATGTACCCTGTACAACACTATAGAGAATTATGGAGGAATTTCATGGGAATTGCCCTTACCCATACATGTCCGGGGTAACCAGTATTATCATGAAAAAATCACGTGAGACAAAAAACGTGGGAGGAAGCCATTGTTTTATGCCACTACGAAATATGTTTTGATAATAAAAACTTTTTGACATATTTCGTCTTTAAATCCAAGTTATTTTTCGCAATCGAGTTACGAAGAATCCTAACAAGGAAAATGAAAACAAATGCGTGAGAAGCCGAAGGCAATAGCTAGTAAAGATTTAGTATAAAATACTGTGCATATGTAAACACATATAAAACATAAAGGGAGAGCTCCGCCTTGGTGGCTTTTGCATTACATATCGTAAGCTAAGGTGTTGGCTGTGACATGTTTGCTCTGGCAAGCCGGCGGTAAACTACACGGCCGGGGCTGAGTCAATGTCAATGCTATAACACCACTCTTTACCTACAAAATGTTTGTCAACTTTACGACTCGTCTACCCACCCTTAATTCTTTATGTAGAGTTTAAGGTCACAGTTTGTACAGGCTTGGTTATTTTTCGTTTTTTCTACGCGTAAATGCTCGTCGCCTAATGTTAGTATTAATAACGTTGTTCTTATTTTTATATTGTTTGTTTAGGGCTTTTCCTACCATCGTACTCATGCAAATTACCCTTACTTACAACTACAATTTCACTACCATGTTAAAATGGGTACTAACACAGTTGTGTCGAGAGCTACGTTCATTGGGCTCTGGCGTCAGTTGTGTAGATGATTAAATGTGTATACATCTACAAGAGTGGCGTGTTTATTTTTACATGAAAGATAGACTTAATCTCCTACCTTAAAAGAGAGGGGGAGGAGAGCAAAGGCTCCGCTCCATGATCATCATTTGCCTCGTTCTTCCATAAAGCAAAATAAGGTATTGTTGGAGCAGTTACATTTTTTAGTAAAGCCATTTTACCGAATAAGGTAATATTATTATAGGAAATCGTCACGAATAGGGCGTTTGGTGCCGATTTAATAGTCCACACTCCGCATATTCTGTAGGGCGTGTAATCTGTGTAGACATTGTGCGATGCGGGCGCAGAGCAAAGACATTGTCCGACAACAATGAACACTCGTCCCTGTTCACGACACAGATCTGTATAGTATTGTACTGTAATGTGTAGGCATATATTCAGTGAGTATTTAGACACCTTCGGTTTCTCTCCTTTGATATGGTTTACTCAAACAAAAATTGTTTGAAAAATGAAAAGGGGTAGTCCGTGATGTTAACACGCTAATTTCTTCACGGTGTGTATGTGATGGACTCTTTATGATTGAGGACAACGCCACCTATAGTAACAAATTACAATACGAAGCGAGAGCTTTGCGTGTGAGTTTTTAAGCTATTGGTAATTTTATAGCGATATTTACCGCGCAGGTTTGATTCTCAGTCGGGACGAAATTCGTGTAATGTTGAGGTTCGCCACTGGTCACCTATGAGAACTAAAAATTCAGATGAAAACCAAATAATGATCGCCATCTCTGTCTACCCCGGTAGACAAAAAGATATGGGAGCTAGTTTATTACTTTGTGTTACATCTTGTTATCTTTTAATGCTCTGCTCGAAAGTCGGTATACGATAGGCGTTTTAGTAACGCGCGTTTTAAAGACCATAGGGTGCCATATAACCGTATAAATCGGCACAGGCGCATCTGACGCGCGTTTGTAATGTAAAGTCCGACCAAATAATGTACATGTAAACTGAATGGCGTCGCCACCGTCGGTATAGTGTTGCCAATTAAATTGAATATTCACAAAATCGAGAAAGTTCAAACAATTATATTGCAGTTTAAAGTTCAAAAACTAATCCAGTTTTATTGAATAAAATCGAAAGGTACCGTGTCCGTGTTTATAATTCTTAGAAGAATATTCCGTTATTTTAGATCCCTTTGACAACTTTGAAATTTAGACTTTTGTATACACCTAAAAAATTAATTTATTAATTTTAGACAAATTGCTAAATAATAAATCAATATACTAATCGTTTACTGTGCAAAAGAAATGAAAGAAGTGAGGTAATCATTTGACATTTCAATATGGCGGCTGTAGTTCCAATTTTTGACGTTTCACAGATAACTAATTCGAATTTATAGACGGTTTTATGGGACCCCATAGTTCTTAAAACGCGCGCTTCAAAACGCCTGATGTGTACCCGCTGTTAGAGCTGGAACGTTGCCAATTCCCGGCCCCGACGATATAATTAATTTATTCTAATAACAACCGCGAAATATGTAGCCGTAAGCAATGTCAATGTACGAACAGGAACCTTGTTTTTATTTGTTACATTTTATTATTTTAACAATAAATACTGATTGATCACAACCGTGGCGATGTGATCAAAATGTAGACACTTGTTTAGAATCGACTCGTCATAATCGGTTGGAAATATTTACTCTTGCAAATTGTTTAAAGATGCTGAGTTATGTTTGATAAATCTTTTTTTATTCTTCTATAAATAATTGATTATACATTAAAATATATTTCGTTCGGACTGAAATCGCAATTCGTTTGGTCACGTCTACTAAATCTCAATCGTAACGGTGAGCCTATTTTCATATCAATATTTTATTCACTGTGTTGTATTAAATGTACAACCTAACTAATATTATAAATGCAAATGTGTGTTTGTTTGTTATGCTTTTTGCTGATTTGTAAATCCTTAAAGACTCAACCAATCATCACGAAATTTTTCACATACATTGTCAGGATTACAGAAAATAACATACGGTAGAAAAAGGACCTTTTCTCCCGAAAATAAAACAGTTTCCGAGGTACACAAAACCTTCATTAACAATATCGGTTGCCATGGTAATATTTCACGTATTGACAATAATTTTTTTGACGCATTTTGAATCATGTAACTAAAATTTCGAGTGTGGAAAATGAGGACCGAATACGTGCGAAGCCAGGGTCAATAGTTATGTCATATTTCACTTTCACAAATGAAAACAATTGATCAGATAATATAATAGTTGACTTAAATATTACTAAAGTATGTAAATATTTGCGTATAAATACGGCTGCGGAGCGGACTCTAAGTGGAAGCCTTTTGAAGTCCCAAAGCGGCTGTCAGCGCGAGCCAGCGCCTTGATGATGTTTGCTTTGGGAAGATGGTTCTCTAAACAAGCCGTCAGTCAGACATGTTCTATTTATCCTATGTATGTACGGAGATTATGAATATATGTTGTTTTCGGCGAAATCGTCAGACCAGAGAAACTACATCAGTTTGTATTATTCTTACAAATATCAAACTGAGGCCGTTTCTTCAAGTTTCCATTTATGAACACAAATATTTGGCGTTTAAATTAACGTAGTTTAATTAAAAATAACCATACATTAATCATATTTGATAAAGTCTAAACGCATAGTCGAATGTATAATTCAGTGACGATCGACAGACTTTTGCCGTACGACAAACGTCATTTACCATACATGGCGGCCATTACACTTTTTACACTTTCATCAGAAAATTTTATGGAAATCGTGAAATTGTGTAATATGGGAAGTTAATGTTAAAAGAAAAAGTTGTTCTCGAAAATATTTTGTAATCTACGAATTTTAACGTAAAAAACCTTTGTTTACAAAAATCACATCTTGCTACGAAACAAAGTATACGTATAAACAAATCAATGTAAAAAACTTTTCAAGTAGTTAAATATTAAGAAAGTTTTCGAATACATCTCTGTGTGTATATTTGAGATGAAAATATATAAAAAAATAGTTAACAGAAAATAAAAAACAATTTCCTTACACTTGAAGCGAAGCCAAAACGACAACATTCAACAACAAAATTCTCAAAACAATCAAATTTATTAACATAAATAAACTTTAGACAACACGCACAACTCAGGATGCTAGCGTGGATCTCGGCAAATTAATTTTATAGGCGATTTGCAATGGATATACCCGCTGTAGTCTAATTCCATTAAGAAGCGAACGTGTTAGAAAGATTTGCAACATGGCTGGCGTGAAGCCAGTCACAACATACTCGATACGTTTCAGTTTCTTATACGAAATACTGTTTTCCTTCTAAGATATCATTTGTTTAATTTAATGTCGTCCATTACTTTGCATAGTTTGTATTATAAGCGTCGGTTAAACAGGGGGAATAACCTTACATTCTGGCTATGACGTAGACATATTTATACTTTTGCTTTTCGTATGAATGACGTAATCCAGACCATATTCCTCTCCTTTATATTACTCTTCTGCCTATCCTATCGTGGTGGGTTTTAATACCTATAAAGTCTTAAATGGTGAAAAAAGACGGACTCACGGCTATTCCATGGAGTAGCGCTGATGCGAAAATTCCAAATGAACACAAATGGAATATCTTGGAAGCTGTAGACCTAAGGGGCATTTAATAACTCAAAATTTTAGAACCATATTGTTCAACAGTATAGTTTATTCATAATTGAAATGATAATTTTGTATACAAACATTACTTAACATACATGGCGGCCATCACACTTTTTATACTTTCATCGGAAATGTTGTAATTTTGTGGAAATCGTGAGATAAATCGTGATCTAGACAGTGACGTGAAATTGTAAATAACATGTAGTTTTTGGAAAATATTTTGGAATTTACGAATTTACACGATACAAGATAAGGTGTTGTGTTTGTTTATCAAATTTCCATCTTGATTTGGAACAAAGTATAAATTTGTATGAGTTGACGAAGCAATATTCTGTATGACAGCCAACTATAAACGAGATTTCAATGATATGATTTCCAGACGGTTCCGCGATGTTTAGTTAAACACGACGTTTGGGGCAATTACATCGCCCGCGGCAGGTCTTTGAGTGTTGGGTAAGGAGCGTTTCATTATGCTCGCCCCCGCCTTTTAGAGGAATTAATTTTATCTTTGCCCATTTCAGCTTGATTTATTTAATTTCAACGCAATTACTTTTGTCCCGTTTTTATTTATTTAAATTAAATGGACTCGTTATTATCCCAAATTTTACCTTCTTACAAGTTATCTTATACTAAAATGTAATTTAATCGCTTGATTCGGCTTCAAATTGAAAGAAATTTCATGAAATTCTACGCGAACAATGACTTTTAGGTTTTGTAAAAATCAAAATACGCTCCCGCTAGTCTAAATGTTGCCTAACTACTGTCAATAGACTTCTGAAATAGAAATAACCTTAAAAGGTTTATTGTACACGTTATCACCTGATTAGGGATCATTTGACGCACATGGAGGCTACTGGCGGGTTTATTGCTTAGGTCATTAGCAAATGTCTTCTAACGATGGTATAAGCGATGAACAAAATAATACAATCGGTCGGTTTTTTCCATCAATTGTTTCATCTGCTTTTTAATTTTGATTGTTCCTTTTGAAGTTTAGTCTAAGGTCTCTAAAATACTACTCTAGATTCGACGAGCAAGTCCGTTTCAACATCAGTCAAATAGGGTGGCCTATAAAATGTTTTAGTAAGCTATTATGTCACAAATTATGAGTTTAGTAGTAGTAATCTGACGCAAGCAAATGAGACCAGCGTCACAGCGCTAAAATGAAATTTCAACAAGGCAAGCGGACTATGATAAAGCGAGCGCTCGCAGATGCAAACACATACATACATATGACGCCACTCCGATATATGAGGATATGAGATTATGTTTATTTTATACTAGCTGTGCCCTGCAGTTTTACCTGCCACACTAAAGAGTTAGAGTACTCGCCTGTGCGGTTATATCCGCTCGCTTAGTGTTCTTTTTCGCTGTTAGGGTTTTAAGAATCGTAGCGTGTTGTTAAATAGCCTTCCATAATTATTGGGCTGTTAAAGTCAAAAGGTATTGGCCGATGTCTATATCGTCCTTCCGCCCGTCCGATATATGTTTTTCTTGGACGTGTCCTGCCACTTTAAATATTTGTAAAACAAGATGTGATCTAAAAACACATAGTTTAAATCATTTCACAATGGAAGTCACAATCCCTATAAACATTTCATTCTTAAATTCATAGACTGAAATTTAGCAAGCAAAGTGTGCCAAGAAAACTGAACCGTGATACAATGTTGCAAAGATTGCGTCGCCGCGTATAATTCATGTTGCGAAACTAAGAGCCCTTTCACACTGAACGAGCGCGAACGTGCGGCTAGATCAGTTGTTTCCTCTACGAAATACATCATTACGAACATGTCGGTATTAAATTCTGGGCTCAAGATACAGCAAATATATCTCCGCTAAATAAGATGTGAATTAAGAAGAATATAATATAGAACTAGAGAAGAGGCAAAGAAAAGAGTTTACGACCAAAAATAAAAGGTATAACCGCTGCCAAGTTATCGGAGTGTGTAATGGAGGAAGGGAGGTAATTGGGTACTTATCGGTTCAATAAATACTTTAATTTACGCGTTAGCCCTTGCCTTTCATAGCACATTTTTAGTTGATTCGCGATCACATTTAACTACAAAAAGACTTTATGGTCAACAGTAAAAATGAAAAAATGGCAGTGTAATAAGCACTTTATTATTCGTATATAAACAACTGACTTGTATTAGTATACCGTTGAAATATGTGAGGGTACTTTCATAAGCCGAGAATAGCTCGCGCCGCACTCGCAGCCCGCCCATTCATTGTGAGAGAGCACTAAAATTTATTTATAACTGTATATAATTTTTATTCTACGCGTCCTGACCGCATGATTTATTAGGGCGACAAATATTTTTATAGCGTCACAGTGTTTCAGTTTTATTTAGTGCTGAAATAAAACAAGATTTATTTGTATGATATATTCTCATTATAATCCAGATGCTGCAATAAAATCCTGCAGAATTTGTTATTATGTATTTTTTGCTTTATTCCCGCGACTTTCTAACTTCAATTCATTGTTCTCAGATAACAAGCTGTTCTATTTACTCGAAAAGTATTGTTACATTTTGGCCATTTTACACAACCCTAAACTAATATTATAAATGCGAATGTGGGTTTGTTTGTTTGTTACGCTTTCACGCGTAAACTACTGAAGCGATCATCATGAAATTTTGAACGTATGTTGTCAAGGATACAGAAAAGGACAAAGCATACCTTTTGTCCTGAAAAAACCTTCCCGAGGAAAATCAAACCTAGTAATGGTTGTCATGGTAACTTCTGACACAAAAATAACGTCTTATCGCAACCACCAATATAAAGTTTTTGACATTTACATATATAATCCCAAGTTATTGTAAGCGAAATCAAGTTAAAAAATCCTCCAGCGAGTAAAATAAGATACGAATACTAGCGGAGTCGCGGGCAGAAGCTATTTACGTTATAAATAACAGCCTTAACTATTATTGTGATATGTTAGCTATATTAACATAATCTAATATAGTAATATAATGCGTTGTAGTGAAGTGTAAAAATATACATCTGTACCTTCTCACAGACATATACATAATAAAAATGTAACTGATCGTTGTCTGTACATGGAAGATATTTGAGAAAAACTATTCTTGGGGGCCTTCATAAACGCAATAAAACCCAAAACAATGATTATTAGAATTTTTGTCTGTTTGTGCGTTTATTACCGCTAATCTCAGAAACGGCTTAACCGATTTGGATGCATTTTCACTAATGTATTATGGTAAGCTTCACTTAACATTTAGTGTTTTATCTCTATCGGTTTATAAATAAAAAAGTTATATCAATTTAACTGTGCTACGGCCATACTGTGTCGACCCCACATACGCGGGTAAAGGGCAGTGAGATGATGATGAGGTTACGGTAATAACATTTAGTATAATTAAAATTGCAGAGCGGGTGAAACCACGGGGCACTGCTAGTTACTAATATTACAGTAAAATGGCTACATATCGATTTATTATAAATATGTTCTAACCTCAAACCCTAGTCACTATTTATGAAGTCATTACACCAGTTGATCAAACAAACACACCGCATCAAACACGAGCACAGATTAAATTTGTTCGCGTCATTAGCAGTATACATACTGGATGACGCAATAGTTAATATGAAATTCTATGAAAGCCACTTCCAGTTACTGATTTACAAAGCATTCCATCTTAGAGTAGCTTCGCAACAAGAGTGGTATCTTTTCTTATTGACAGTTAAAGGATACACGAAGAACTGATGATGGTACGGAAGATTCTAAGAAATAGCAAACTTCGACCTGAGTAGTGACTACAGAATACTATTGTCTATTAGCGACGAACACGCGTGAGGTGTGACAACAGCCTACTTTACTGGATGATTTATCAAAAATCTATCTAAATCTACTAAATATGCGCTTACGCCCGTAATCCAGGGGCGCGGTACTGGCACACCTTCCTCACTTATATCTATACCTACCTCTCTGTGTACGAGGGCTATTCATTACATTAAACGTTCATTATACAATTTAGGTTTAGATTTGCAAATGGAAGAACGAAACATCCTTACACAAATATTATCTTGCAATACAATTACTTACAATTTCTATTTTATATAAGTTAATTAAATATCAAATAATATTAAAATGCTTCCGTACTGACGTTAACAATACGGATTTAATATTATAAAGTCACATGCCACAAACATTCCGCATTACGCAAGGCATAAGCGGCTTTCAGCGCAAAGCCCGCAATATTCCCCAAACATCATGCCCCGGCATAAACCCGTTCATTGTGGGGATCATACATATTACATTTGTGCATCGATACATAAGCTCTCATGTGTCTCGGCAGTTCTAAAATGTTAAAAGGATAAATGAAGGAGTGACAAGACAAAGGATGTTGCAAAAATGAATAGCTGTTGGTAGGAGACGATGTAGAAGAAGCGTGGGAAATTAAACAGACAGTAGGCATAAAAGGAGAGATCTTGAAAGGTATAAAAATAAAATATTCAGATTTTTTAATGGAGATGTTTGCGTTCACGCCCGTTACCCAGAGGTGTAGATAGAGATTACGGATTTCCATTTGGCGCGATCCTAGCACACCTCTCGCTTCTTCAACATCCATACATCTACGCATACACGGCCGTCGGTTGCGGGCATTCCTTATATCCCCCTTCTTTAGTATGTCATTAATCTGATCGATATAATTTATCCTGCGCCAACATAAGGCCTTCATTCATCCTTTCAACCTGCCCGAACTACCGAAGCATACCTTTCTCAATTCTAGTTCCACATCCACTTTAGGATATCCCACACACATTATTTTATTTAATAAACATTTCTATCAATTTACTACATAAATACAAAAAAAAATATCAATGAATGCATCACTACGCCTCACCGCATCGTTTAAAAGGTTTCATACGAGCATATAAAGTGGCAACACTAACAGTCGGACAAAGCTAATCGTCAGTCTGTCGAGAATAATCGCTATACATTTTCCATTAAGATTATTTTGAGTCAAATATGGCTAAGGATTAGCCTATAGTCATACGGACACTATCCAATATTAAGTATATAATAAGATATAAATAAAAAAGGTACATAACAGCTAACATTGTAGCCAATAGAAATACTTCCACAATAAAGTTTAATGTGAGTATTTCAAGAAAAGAGTAAACACTTTAGTGTAAGCTTCAGGCTTCTTATACAATGTATCGGAATGGTCCAGTTAATCACAATTAGAGGCGGGTAGCGCGGGCGGTCCCCGGACGATCGTTAGAGCTTTACCGTCCCCCGTTTCTCGGTGTCCGCTGAATTTACTAGACTGGAGAAAAAGAGACTTCTTTTAGGTTTAAAGAACATTTAAGGTACATTCAAACGGGATTTCTACGTGCGATATCTCTACAGAAACATGACGATAAGTATTTAAAAATGTAGAAATTGACAAATCGTCTTTTAATTTACGTGCACCTAATTGTGAGAGGAATGTAGTCCTGCATATCGCCTACAAACTGCTTTGTTTCACCTGTTTGATTTAAAACTTTATGAAAATTTGTATTTGTATATTTTAATAGCATAAATTTAGTTAAGTTTGGTGGACTTCTTGGAATCACCATCCAGGTTAATCTTCCGAAGTTACGTAAGTACACGATAGTTGTTAAGTCGGGGAGCAAAGCCGGCTCAATCGCGGCTAAGTGAGTCGCATAGGGGAGACGGACGCAGCTTTTAAAGCGATTATCGCTTTCCAATATCTGACAAACGCTCCCAACAGACTTCCACAAAGATTTACTTTTCATAGAGAAGTAGAAGAAGTTTTGCATCTACATATAAAATAAAATACATAGTTTTACAATTAAGTCTATGGTCTGGATTATTTTTTTCAAGCCCATATATTATTGTAAAACTACATGTTTCGATAATATTTAAAGCAAATATCAGTTGTAAAAAATGTCGCAGGTTTTCCTTGTGTGAGTACAAAACATACAGTAATTTATATTTAAAACGCTCCAGATCCGAGTGACGATAATTAGAATAATAGAAGGTCATTGAATGAGTCTGAATGAAACTATTAATATATTCAAATAAGGTTATATTAACAGTCAAAAGATAAGCTATTGCTGCAACATTACACAATTCACACGTGTAATTGAACGTCGCCGCAGGCGCGGGCCGGCGCGGCCTCCCTGACCTCAGATCGATCTGCCACCGCGGGGATGCCGCTCTAACGACCCGCAAACTACCCTACACTACCTTCGTGCGGTTATCATCGGACTAAACACGTATCTATAAGTAGCAAGAACATGTTTATTTGAATAAGCTTTTAATTGATAAAAGCAGTTTAAAATTTTATTTCTAATTTTGAACTCGTAACTAAGTTGTCTTTAAGCTCGAAGTGAAGAGAACAGGTGGTCGATTTTTGAGACGCTCGACACTCTTTACTCGAAAATTAGCATAAAACAATTATTTAAAAAAATGCTATTTTTAAAATCGAGCAATGTAACATTTTAAAAAGAGTGATTAAAACTCACTCACACAAACTCAAAATCTGTCAAATGAAAATATTTACCTTGTCTCCTATAAGTTTACACTAGCAGCAAAGTTCATTTAAAATTGCAAACTTCGATCATTTGTTATTGTTTTCAACGGCTCTTTTTAAAAAATCGACCTCAGTTTTTTTAGTTTTAAAATCACAGATGTATCGACGATAACCTCATAGTACTGACGTGACGTAGATATTATATCTGCCCCAATACCCTTCAGCGATCCAAATCAGTGAATGACAGGAGTAACGTGAGCTGTCACCTGTACGCAATCATCCCACGTTTTATCGTATTTTTGAACTTATGTTACCACATTTGGCTGCTTCACACATTTATTATGAATACTAATCACTCTACAAGACGTATATAAATCGGAACTCCTTTACGTTTACATCACACTTCACATCAACACCTCAAAGCAGTCGAATCTGGATAGATAACATGAGAGGTCTAGCAACGTTCGTGCTTTTGTTTTTCTTTTGTCTATTACATGTGGCCACATGTCAAGATAACGGCCAGGTGTACTGCGGCAGGAGATTGGCTTCGACTCTAGCTATATTATGCGAGGATACCATGGAGCCGGTGCTCGTGAAGAGGTCAGGTGTACAGATAGCGAACTACGAGTGGCCGTGGCTGGCGCCGCAGCGTGTTCGCGCGCTCGGCAGGAGCAAGCGGCAGGTGGTCGCCGAGTGCTGCGACAAGCCCTGCACCATCGACGAACTGATGTATTACTGCTGATATTAAAGATTTTATTAAATGTAAGAATTCTACCCTAACTTATTGTAAATATAATAAATTCTCATAAGAAATGTCATATTAAATCTTTATTTCAAAGTGCATACAGCTTAAATTTTTCAAACTTCACCAGAAACTAGTTGCATAAGAATTTCACAGCTCAAGAAAACGACTTGAATTGAAGCAAGGAAGTATTCTTGAAAATAAAATAAACTGAGGAGTGTGAAAGAGTAATGAGTGAGAACAAAGCGCTGCAGTCGCAAGCGCTCAGCAGATTTGAAAGTGGGCCGTCAGAGTGCGCCAGTTCTGCACAATGGCACTACAGATGCAAATTGACGATAAAAACACAATAAAATGAACGCTAACTACAGCGTTAACAATGTTCTTCAATACGTGAATGATACGCAATGCAATTTAAGGTATATAACTGATTTTTTGTAGTAAACACTTCTTTAATCGCGTTGGAAAATGGCAGAGATTTTATAAGTTCGCGTGAGTCAACATGCGTCAGCAACATGCTTATTAAAATTTGGAACAGTCTCTACGAACTCTTCTAAAGGTATCTCTATTGTATTTATTAACAGTGGTAGAGCCCGCAACAACATCTGTGGTGGTGTGGACCGGTGAAATACCACGACCTCACAGAAGACAGGCGTGAAGTAGAAGTACTCTGCGTTTCGTCTGATGAGTGAGGTGCCGGAGGCCTAAGTTTAGTCATCTTCACCTTCCCATCCTTTGCTAATAAGGAAAGGATGGGAAGGGATGTGTTTATGAACACTGCTTGTGAAGCATGTTTTTAACAAATTAGAAAACATGTTGCGTTTAATCGTCGTACTAGCTGTGGACCGAGCTTTGCTCAGCGTCGTCTTTTCTATTTACGATATGAGGTATCAGGTAAGTTGACAACGCTCCAACAATAGATAATGCATAAACCTATCAAAAGATGGCGCCATCTTTTTTATTTAATTATTTACATATTTTTTTCGATGTTTTTATGGACAAAACACCCATATAGATAAATTTCAAAATAAAAACCGAATCTACATACAAAATTTCATGAAAACCGTTGGAGCCGTTTCCATGATTCAAATTATATTGTTTCTTTTCGAGCTTTTCTTTCAAGAATTGCTTTTTAAATATATTAGATTCAGTTGATACTCGTTGCGCATTAATGGTAATCAATATCGTTAATTCTCAATCTCAAAAGATCTACTGGACATTACCCAAGATACAAGAGTTTACCAAGTTATAAACCAATCTTAAGTACTGTTAAGATCTACGCACATTGGACAAACTCGACGCCGACTCTACTCCGACTCGACGACTCGCAGAGTTTGTCTTGTGTGCAAAGACCTTTAATCGACTCTCCAAATCAAAACAATAAGTAGAATTCGGAGAGAAAGAAAAACACGTATAAAAGTTCCACATTATCTTGTTATTTACTTTTACCTGAAACTTTGTTTACATACTCAATAAATATCTATCCCTTAACTCGAAATTTAAGGCAAAGTACCGCCTACGCTATGTTTGGTGTGGATACAAAGTTGATCGTAACTTCAAAACCAAACATCAGTATTTTAAGAGTTTTCGCAACTTATTTAAAGTTCGATTGGTTTGATAAAGTTTGATTTGCGATAAATGGAAAATAAAATCTGGCTTTAACGACTTCAGATTGTATAATTTTGGTAAGTGACCTTTAACGTTTAAAACTTAGTAGTTTTTTTAGTTAGTTCAAAAATAATATTTTTTGTAAGAAGAAAAACAAACGTAAGCATTGATGTCCGGTGCCTGTCGATAATCGTAACAAATTCACAAAAAACAGAGTTGTAGATGAGTCGATAGTCTTAAGAGAAGACGAAGACGAGGAAGAAGAGAAACAGAATACATGAAGTTGATAATCACTTACCAGAAGAAATGTATTAACAAATGTCTCTACCACAGGTCGATTGTTTGGGTGGTATATTCAACTACACCTTGATCAAGCAAGATAGATTTTTTGTAAACAAACAAACGTCATTTACCATACACGGCGGCCATTACACTTTTTATACTTTCATTGGAAATGTAATTTTATTGAAATCGTGAGTTATTGTATAATATGAATATCTAATGTTATAAGGTACTCTAAGAAAAAGTTGTTTTCCGAAAATATTATGGAATTTACGAATTTTAACGTCAAAAAAATTGTTTACAAAAATTCCATCTTGTCGTGAAACAAAGTATACGCGTGTCGACGATATAAGCTGAACTATAAGTAAGATGACAATCATAAAGGTTTATAGTAAAAATGTTTCCAGTCCTCAGTTTTATATGATACATTTATTTCCTACACATAAATAACGTCCCACAGTTGAAAGGTGTTGACAATATTCTTCGAGAGGCAAATACAAAGAACCAGACGATCTGTTGCGGTTCGTTTCGCGAAATAAAACAATCTCACGCGCAAATAAATTACCCGAATAACCCTCATCTGCGATTCCCGGTGCGCGCTGTGAAGGGGAAGCAAATGTGGCGAGAGGGAATAAATGACGTGATTACGTAAGTTTTAAATTATTCAAAACACTTTTAACCGAACGTTCGAAAATCTTAAGATAACCAATTTAAACATGTGTTAACTTACCCACGTAAAACACTTATAACCCCGGCTTCGCCCCGTTACAACGCATTTTATATACGTAGATATACGTAAAACAAATATCCCACGGGAACCGTACATTTTTCCGGGATGAAAAGTAACGTATGTGCTATTCCAGACTATAATCTACACCTGTGCCAAATTTCATCCAGATTCGTTCAGCCGTTTAGTTCAGTAACAAACATCCATACATCCAAACTTTCGCATTAATAATATTATATGTATAGTATAGATAAGTCTCGTTAGTGACGTGGTAAGAAGTGATTCATTAATTTCACGATAGTATAAATACGGGGTACTTTCCCGGTAGAGTCGACCCTTTCGCGTAACAGATGCGGGCTCTACGATTGTCAAATACATCTTAATTACAACTGTTCGTGTTCTTTAACTTATATATCAATCGTATTTATTATCACGTAATAGAAGACTATAGCGAAAACTTGAATACCAATATCTGTACTATCTGCTAAGACGATGCCTCTGTCGAGACAGTGTTCGCAAAACTATCGTACGCAGAAGAACATGCCTGATGCACCGCCTGAGAACTTGTGACACTAAAGATCTGCAGAGTACCGTGGCTTGCATGGAGCTCATCATTCTGGCGGCACTA
>JWHW01047153.1:135293-150090 GCA_000931545.1 Papilio glaucus
GATCTGCAGAGTACCGTGACGTGCAGGTGGGGCTCATCATTCTAAATAGCTCTGCAAGTGAAATAAATATAATTTTTATTCATATTTATTTTGCGTGAATATTTACTAATTTTGTATATTTAAATTTCTATTTGAATATTTTTATATATAGACATCATGTCTGGCTTATGGTCTGATAACAAAATTATTTATTATAACTACACACGAAATGAAGCGACAGAATGAAAACAGTACATTTAATTTATAATTGAAGAAAAAATTATCCTTTAACTCATTACAAGGCAACGAATAAACTTCTTCATAACTGTGTTCCGTCTAACGTGTTTACTCCCTCGCATAATGTAACCGAAGCTCGTTACTCTACGTGATTAATATATTTAGTGAAACTCACCGCTAAGAGATTCAAACTGCTTTAAATTACTTCCGAACTGTTAATTCCGTCTTATTGTCAAACATATATTTTGGTTAGTGGTTTTCTTTTGAATTAATAAATAACTTGCAATAACTAATAATATTAATGAATACTAACTTCAACTATTTTCCTTGAGAATTTATAAATGATCTTTAAAAAAAACGATCTCTACCACAGTTAGGCTAAGAACTCACAGAGCGACTTTCACCCGCGCCCGCCGCGGTTGCAGGACCGCGTTTTTATTTTAAAACTAGCTGTGCCCCGCGGTTTCACCCGCCCTGCAATTTTACTTAAACGAAATTATATTACCTACTTAATACTACCGTATCCTCATCATCATCTCTCTGCCCTTTTCCCGCGTATATGGGGTCGACACAGTATGGCCGTGGCACAGTTAAATTGATATAACTTTATTATTTATACGCCGATTGAGATAAAACAAACACTAAATAATAAGTGAAGCTTACCACAATACATGTGAATGTCGCACCCAAATCGGTTAAGCCGTTTCTGAGATTAGCGGTAATAAACAGACATACAAACAGACAAAAATTATAATAATCATTGTGTTGGGTTTTATTGCGTTTATGAAGGCCCCTAATAATAGTTTTTCTCAAATGTCTTCCATGTACAGACAGCGATCAGTTACATTTTTATTATATGTATATACACCACACGAGACGGTGCCGTTGTAGTTGGTCGCAGACCTGGCGGGGGATTATCGTAAGACGGACGGGGTTCTTTACGATCGATCTGATTGTTCAGTGGAGTTCGCCCGCAAACCAAACCGCAAAGCGCGCGGGCGAAACTAGCGGTAGGTGCGGGTTAAATTTTGCTGCAAACGGTTCACAATGTCGAATGGCGGATTGGAACCCACAACCATGTTGTGCATGTTTGGCAGCCTATAACCTTAACCATTGGGCTATTGGCGCTATAGACAGTTTTTATTTATATAATAAATAATTATAATTTAAACATATTTTTGTATATCCTTTATCTAGATAACTTTATAAAAACAATATATAATTTTTTCTTGTATATAGGTAAAACATAATTAAGAAAATTTCATAGATACTCGATACCTTTAATCTCTTACACATTAGAGATGTTGATGTGCTCAAGTTAGGGAGAGACAGTAAGTGATATAGTACCTGTAAATAAAAAAGCATTGAGTTAAATTAAGCCAAGCGTATACATGAAACAAAATAGTTTACACAAGAAAAACTATATACCTCGCAAGGAGTGAATCCCGTTCTCTGGTGTGGAATAAAACAAAAGACGACCAACACTAGAGACTCAGAACAAGGTCGGCAGAGTTCCATTATATGATTTACTGTTTCAGGAACAATCACCAGTCAAGTTATGACTATTCATTAAGTTTCCTTATGCATAGACTATATGGAAAAGATGTAATTAAAGGTAGAAGGAATAGTGTGGTTCACCTAATATTAAGTGGCCCATAGGAATCTGCAAAGCTAATGAGTGGCAGATGCGCTGCCTATCTTTAATGGACAGGAGAGGGGATAGACAGGAAAAAGGATGTTTCTTTCACTTGGCCATTCCCCACTCCGTCAAATCCTTTTCCCCTCCTTTTATAGCCTTTTCAGGCCTTTAGCACATTATTCATCATACGAAACGCAGAAGCATACTTCACCCCTGTCTTCTGTGAAGTCGTGGTATTTCACCGGTCGGGCGGGCTCTGCCACTATTAAAGATTTTTACGAAATTGGGATATGACGTTAGCACATAAGAGGTATAAAGAAAAATAAATTCTCTGAAAGAGATTTTATCCTTCCGTTTTACTTATTACTCGAGTTAAGATATATAGTGCGTCAGTAGATTGCATGCGCCGGCTGGAGTTTAATGCAAACGAGAGGAATACGAAAGTGATTTACTTGGGATACGGTATGCATGAGGGGACTCCCCGGCGATTTCATCTAATGTACTATAGTTTATGCGGTACAGTATGGCTAAAGCTTCATTATGTTATACGAACAGGTCCATTTATTTACTTCAAAGATAACATACTCTACACGCTTAAGTGTTTGCTTGGCTTCTTATTTATTAAAAGTAGCACATGTATGTATTTATAGCTGATTGAATAATATTTATTTAATTACTATAGATCTACCAATCGACGTCTGCAATTACATTATGTTAATATAAATAAAATGCTGATAACTTAGTCAATGAGAGGTATACACAATATAATTTTTTTATAGTCAATTACCAACTTTGTCCATACTTTTTCTTTTGGATGTGCCCGCTCAGTTTCAGGTACACTTTTGATGACGTTAAAAAAAGGAGGTGTTTTATCTTTGTTACGGCAGAACTTCGACATGTTTATGAATCAATTTGGATAGTTTATTTTTGGATATCGATTCCAGATTAGTCCCGTTAAAATTTTATACCGATCACATAAGTGAATCCAAAGTTATTTTCGTGAATCGAGTCTTTGTAGTTTTATTGTGTTTAAATTTTTCAATGTTATTTATTTTTCGTATTTAAATATAACCGAAACCCCAAAACCTATAATTTCTTAAAATAATATGTGTTGTCCCTTAAACGCATTCTAAATAGCGAGTCGGATCAATGGGGTAAGATCACTAGTGATAACTTCTTTACTTAGGTTGATCGTGGCAAGAATTAACCTAAAAATATAGTTATGACACCATTTTTGGGGTACGTACACACAAACCTACCCATCTCCACAGTATGCTCTTCCATTACAAATAACAAAAAATATATATGTTTAGTTGAAAATGTCACAAGCCAAGTGTAATATTGATATAGTCCGCACAGCGGGTCTGCGCTTCCATTTGCCGAGATCAGTACCCAGGCGTATTTACAGCTCGATGTAGCTTTGTTGACCTACATAGCCCGCAGCGAGGTGAGCGTAATGGCTCTGCGATTGTTTCACTTCCGTTAACAATCGGCTGCGGCACGGACTCTGGAGCGGAGGGATGCCGCTTCCATTTGTTGCAGATGTTGCCAGTAAAATATTTATTGTTGGGACATTTACGATTAATAATGCATGACCTACTATATATTTGCTTTGTCTTACCGACCCAGTTACGTAATGTGTGTAAGAAATTGTATGTAGGTAGTCAGGGTAAAAAATACCCTGGTAAGAATAACAGTACAAACTATTTAAATTATTGCATTTTCATTAGAACTTGATACGTGTGCAAGTTTCAAGTAAATCCAAAGTTTTGAAGGGAACAAATCACCTTCAAAGATTCCGTTATATACAGACAAACATGCATATACATCCAAGTTAATAAAAGCGTATTAAAAAGGAAAGGTATTGCTAATAAATTTGAAATATCAAACCTCTTTTCTATTTTATATACTTTTTTCTAAGGTCCGCATCTTACTTCCATTGTTATAAGCAAAGCAATAGCTTTGTGATTTCAGTGAATTTCTTAATTTCAAACAACGAATGTGATAATTTTTTATTTACTAACATACGCCGACTAACTCCATAACGAGTCACATATTAACTCCTTTCTCTTCCCGAATCTAAATTATTTTTAATTCATCGTTAAATAGAACATCGGAGTCTATTACGGTATACTCACACTACAGCCGGCTTTATTCAAGTGAAAGGATTTTATCCCAGCCTTTATCTGCACGCGTCGGCGTTTGTGCGAAGTAAATGAACTCGAAATCGTCTAAACGACAGTATGGCAACACCGCGCCGCACTCGCCGGGCCATTATAATATAGCATATGGCGGCGGGTGGGAAAATAAATATGAGTGAAGCAAATGTATCATGAAATGTATGATAAGAGATCGAGTTACGGCTCACTGCTTTTCTTGTTTTATTCACTTACTAAGAAATACATTTGTTTTTAAAAATATAACTTTCTACTTAGTCTTAGTCGAATATTGGATTTGACTCTTGCCTTCATATTTAGCAATCCATATTCATTAAGCCATTAGTGCTATAAATATGCGCGCGTGTTGTATATTAAATCCAAGTTGAAATTAAAATTACTTGTTTCTTTACTGACACTAATTTAAATGTAATTATTTGCACTGTCTACATGTCTTTTTGCAAAATCCCTACAAACTTTTTAAACAAAATTACAATGCGAAAACTCTTTTGTCCGAAACCTTTTCGCGTTCGTGCATATCAATGATTATTCTAAATTATAAAGCCAATGTTCGACCGCTGTACCGCTATACACCCAACGTAATATCTCGCATCTAAAATAGGATATTATCCCTGCTTTACTTCGGTTTCTCCTTTTCTGAAATAACATCTAACATGATTTTCAAACGTATGAAAATAGAGCTACTATTTCCATTCGTTTGAAATTGCATTTCTTTGTCATTATTTCCAATCCCCTCCTTATTGTTCTAGATACGTCCCAAGCGCTGCGCTACGAACGCTACGGATTTACGAAGTGCTACGATGCTACGAAACGTCTTATAACTCAGAGAAATAAACTTAACATTATGCTTCGTAGCTGAATTGCCTTGTTAATGAAAAAAAGGATGGAATCTTTCTTCTCTGTTGTCACTGTATCAACGATTACAGATTTTTCGCTCGCGCCTGTAACTGAGAGGGGAAGGCAGAGATTACAAATTTTCATTTGGCGTGATCCTTGCATACCTCTCTCGCTTCTACATCCATACATATACGCACAAATACTCGGTTACAAGTAATCAGATAAGTGACATACTAAAAAAGCCTTTTCAGAGGGCTTTTTCAGGATGTAGCTAGTCTGATCGATATAAGTTCTCCTAGGACGTCTCCTGCCAACACTGGCACTCATTTTTGCAAACTAAATGTGTCTTGTCACTCTCGTTTCATTCATCCTTTCAACATGCCCTAACAACAACATACCTTTCTCAATTCTTGTCACAACATACACATTGAACCCAAACTTTTGCCTTATAACGCTATTTTAATCCTATCATTTAAAGTCACGCCTTCTTAAGGATTGCATCTTAACAGCACTAACTCTATACCTTGTTTCGCAGGAATATGGAATTTAAAAAAATATGTTAAAAATTATAGATTCCACAATATTATCGAAAACAACTTTTTCTCACTTAAATACATTAGTTATCCATGTTATACAATTTTAACTTCACTTTATCTCCCAATTTCCACAAAATTATATAACATTTACGATAAAAGTATAAAAGTGTAATTGCTGCCATGTGTGGTAAATGACGTTTGTTTGTTTACAAACATTCTATCTTGCTTTGAAACAAATTATACTACATGCTATTCCTGCCAAACCCAGCCCTCACTTCCATACATGAAAGTGGCCAAATAATACTAAAAGAATATTATTAGTGAAGAGTTATTATAAGTTTATCTGAATTTCGATAACCAGCTCAACTTTTTATAGCAGTATGTAAAAATAATACGAAAACAGTTTCACAGTGGTAGAGGTCGCAAAAACAACATCTGTTGCACAAACCGGCGCGACTGGTGATATACCACGACCACACAGAAGACGAAGAGTCGAAAACATTTCGTCTGTGGAGTGAGGTGCCGGAGGTCTAATTCTAGTCCTCTTGTATCATTGCTTATTAGAAGGATGGGAAGGGGAGGACTGAGGAGGGGTTGATGGAGAAGGGCATGAATAGAAAAAGGAAATATTCTTTTTTCTGATTAACCTCTCTTCTGTCCATTAAAGGTAGGCAACACCACCACTGCTCGAACCTGAACCACTCGTTTGCCACGTACTTCTATAAAACAAAGTTTATTATTTCTTATTAAAATTAGTAACCTTTTCCCATTAGACAATTTATTTATTAAATAATAAAATCACACTCTCTTCCCGGCAATTAAGTGTCTTTTACAAGAGGCAAACGGTTTCAAGTTGGATAAGGAAATCGTTGCAGCTTCCGTGTGTCAGTGATTCTGTTCGTAGCACGGCGTGTAGCACAGTGTACCTGAGTAGCACTTTGCGTAGCACTTTGTGTAGCACGGTGCGGGCGTGCGGGCGACCCACATCGCGGGGGCGCGGGTCGATGTGCGCGCGCCGCAACAGGTGAGCTGACCGACCTGGCCATACGGCAAACCATCCCACTCTCGAATGCATTGTTTGTATTTTATCTCACATCGTGACAGTGTTACGATACAATTCACGCTACTCGTATTTCTAAATTCAAAGCTTTTTTTATTACAACAATGAATACAAAGAGAAACAAATATAAAAGGCATCCCAATCCCCTTTTTTTTTAATTTTAATGATAATACGGTCACCAATACGTACAAGTACGGCAATTATTAGGCAATACTTTATCTAAATTTATTTTTAACCAGCTGCTGGGTCGAGCAGATCGGCAGATTTTTGAACACCACACCAAAATTTCATCACAATTTTATCAATGGTTTATGCGAACCTAAATAGAGCACAAACAAACATATATACAAACATTTTCCTTTAAAATCGTTTAACAACGTGTTCAGTAAAATAAATATGGAAGTAAATTGCTCGCTCAATGCATTCAAACGACAATCTCGGGACTGCTTTACATTCACGACAAAAGAAAATGGAACCATGTTATGTTTAAGTAATACTAAAGGGTCGCTTATACCCGACCCTTTAGTATACATTATATGTGCTCCAAAGAGCGAAGCCTATATTTATAAAGGTACCTAGCTGTTACCCACGTCTTTGCACGCATTCGTTTCTTATTCTCGTGGATTTTTTCAACAGATTCTAACTTAGAATTATAGGTAACATATGTTAAAACATATAACATTATCATGGCTTTTCATTTACGTATTTCTGTATTTCCCCATTACCATACATACATTACCATGCCAACCTATAGTAGGTTTTATTTTCCTATCTCTCCCTCAGTAACAGTTTATTTTTGGGATACCCTGTGACATTGTCTGTGCCCCTGACAATGTGTGTGCAAAATTTCATGATGATCGGGTGACTCGTTAAGGAGTTAAAGCGTTACAAACAAACAAACATTCGCATGTATAATATTAGTTCTGATTAGGATATCCTCATAAATACAGACTTCGCTCTTTTAACTTTTTTAATATAATTTATCTAAGATATTAAAAGAAAATAGGATTACGTTAAAAGGTCGTTATACCTTATCTTATAACCCATCTGTGTTCAAAGGTTAAAGGGAAGAAAGTATATCCTAACTTATATGCGAATGTAAAATTGTTTGTTTGTTACTCTAAAACTCCTTAACGACTTAACCAATTATTTTTTACTACCGTGAAATTTCGCACACACATTGTCAGGTGTACAGAAAATAACTTCCCGAGGGAGGGATGGAATATAAACCTATAGGTTGCCATGGTAATGACGAGACAATTCATATTAATTACAAATTAATAAACGCGACATTAAGTTATAAAAATTTCAACAAACAAAAGTGTTTATACACCTTAAAGAGTGTACATATTATAGCACTATCGTTTTAAGTAATTACTTTATTACTTAGAAGGAATGTTGGCAGCGGGTGGCCGGTCGTTACTTAGCATACACCTTATTAAGACGCCAATGTCTAAATAAGGTAAGTAGAAAGAACAAAAAAAAATGTTTGATTCGCTGCGGGACGCCCGCCTTGAGCTAGACCAAAGATGTTGTTGTTGTGACACTTACATACATTTAGATTTTACTATTATGTGCTATTTTGACTGTAGAACCGGGTGGATGATACATGTCACAATTATTATTTGGATATAAAAAAAACTCGAAACAACTTACATTTTAAAATATTATTCACATTCTACGTATTCTAATACTGAAGATAGTATCTAGTGAAGAATAAATCTGTATTAAATAAATATTTTTGATTGAATAGACGAAACGACCTCTAACACTTAGGTACGGCGAGAGACGCTGTCACAAAGTACTTTTCTACAATGAAAGGTCGAGGTAATTCACAGGTTTACAACTTTAAACATTTCCTATATGCGTTATTTTATTGTTTGTAAAATAGAAAATAAAGTACAATAAACATATGAATAGGCTTTAATAGTTTAATAATTTACTTCGGTAAAATTGACAGTTAAGTTAGTTAAGGTCGAGGTCCAATATTTCTTCAAAATCAACAGTAAGACAGCAGTTCGTCGATGGTGCAAGGATTGTCGCAACATTCGGACACCACTTGCCTCTTGCTCCTGCCGAGCCTACTGCCTCGGTGAGGCACGAGCCAGGGCCAGCTGCCTCCAAAGCGGGCCTCCGATCTCTTCACCAGCATAGTTCCCACCGTGTCTTGACACAATGAGGCCAATACTGAAGCCAGTCTCCTACCGCAGTACATCTGACCATAACTATCTTCAGATATGGCTACACAGAGCAAACCGAAAAAAGATAATACAACCAGTATTACTTGAACCTTCATATTGCAGAAGAAATTCGATGATACTGAGGAGAGATGTGAACGTAGAATGTTATGAAATTGTAAAAGCCTTCGTTTTTATACACGAGGACAATAATTAGTATTCGAAAAGTTAGTGTAGTGTGAACTAATTGACTAGAAAGGTTGAAGACATGAAAACTATCATGTAGCTCAGCGGTTAAAGTAGCTGGCTATTTTACCTTATTGTTTGCAGGTTTTGAGTTCGATTCTGATCGGAAATAAAATTTATTTTTTTAAAATTATAAATGCTAAGCTTTGTTTTCGAATGCCTCGCATTCCAAGTAACTAAGTTTCTAATGTAACCGAGCATTATATGTTGGCTCAATAAAAACAATTTAACTAGTTGCTAACAATTTAACTACTTACTCTAAAGGTTAGGAAATAGAAATAAAAACTAAATGCATGTCTTTTCTTTTTTCTTAGTAACGTATTATAGGCGTTCACGTGTAACATCGCCGTCCTACGCTTTATCGCAACAGTCACCTGTCATTAGTTCATTTGAGTGAACTGAATATAAAATATGAATACTTAATGTTCTAAAGACCTATAAAACGGGATACTTTGTCGTATTCACCACATTCCTCAGCAGCATCTCATATCATTCACATCTAATCCAACTCAAACATGAAGAGTTCAGTATCATTGGTTGTTCTGTCCCTCCTCTGCATGCTGTGTGTAGTAACCTGCCAAGACTACGGGCAGGTGTACTGCGGCAGGAGACTAGCGTCAGCACTGGCCTTGGTGTGCGAAGACGCGTTGGAACCAGTGCTTGTGAAGAGGTCGGGAGTACAGCTAGCGGGGTACGAGTGGCCCTGGCTAGCACCGCGACTCGCGCGCTCACTCGGCAGGAGCAAGCGGCAGGTGGTAGCCGAGTGCTGCGACAAGCCCTGCACCATCGACGAACTCCTAGCTTATTGCTGATGTCTACGAAAACTAGTACCTCTAAATGATTCATTTAATTTGGAAAGAGTTTAAGAACTGATTATATTTAGGTATAGCATAATTGTGCATTGGTTACAAATAAATAATAAAAAAAAACATTTTTAATCTTTTATAATTTTTTATTTTAATTTATGCTCCAACGATATTCAAGCATGCATACAATCCATATATATAAAAATGAATTACTGTTCGTTAGTCATTATCGTTCTAAAAAAACTGCTGAACCGATTTGGAATATTCTTTTTTGTATTAAAGCCCTCAGGGAAGGTTTAAAAGTAGAGAAAATAGGAAAAGTTAAAAGAAAAAAGACGAAACACAGTAATTTTGTGTGTTATTTTAGGATTAAACATTTAAAATTGTCACGTTAGGTGGCGCAATACAAGGCTGCGCGCGCATACACATCACGTAACCGTTTTTCGACATTGTAATTTTTTTTGATATTTGAATTTATTTTTCGTAAAAAAGATACATATCAGTATTTTTAAGATTGCACAAGGAGTACATTTGAGTGATCTTGAAAACAGTTCCGTATAATTTAATTTTGTGTTGTATTATATTCATTTTAACGTTACCATACTGAGGAGGGGTAGGGCGGCGACATAGGTCATCGAAGCAAGGCAATTGCTCGGTGAGATACTTCACTCGCAAACCGTATCCAGACCGTAGTATCGAGGGGGCTCGGGGTTGTAAGTGTAATTAATTGTTTACAATTAAAATAAGTTTTTCGTAAGGAAGGTAGTTTAAATTACGTTTCATAAAATTCAAGAATTAATTTTGAAATCGCGGAATCGATTATGGGAGAAATCAGTAAGGTTTAGAGAGATACAGTTGTTTGTCCGTATTGACGTACAAGACGAAGTTCAGCAATCAATCGCTTAATTCATATGTAAGTAACTAAATCGGTCGCACCACTAGAACCGCTCAAAGTATCTAGAAGGACTTATAATTTCGTTTATTTTGTTTATTGTTGACAATAATAGAACAAATTGGAAAACTATCAACTACAACCGTCACTTTACGTGAGAAGCCCTTGCCGTACGTACGCGATGTCATATCTCATACAATGTAGTCTTCTCCAAGACTTATCCATAACATTCACCTGTCCCTCAAGGGGTTGAAATCACTCCAATTAACAGACATGGCTTCATTGGCAGTTATTAAAAAGAATCAATCTCTAATTTTCTTCGCAATTTACCATGTGAGTGGGCAACTGCGTTGAATGATATATTCTGTTAAATAGCAGAAACGTCCTCATTTCAAGTTTAATTAGTTGTGACATCAGTCAACTTCGACTATTCACAGAAAGGAGATTAACTAACAATCCGCAAATAAAGATATGCCATAAAAACCACGATTATCGAGTAAGAAAAACGTCTGAGTGACATGTACGTGTCTCTGATTTCTGTTTAATTACCTGCTGTTAATGTTTACATATTTTCGCGAGAAAGCTTCGCGTTGGAAGTTGCAAGTGCAAAATTATAAAATTCATTTAAACCATTTGTTCACGAACAAAACTTAAGCCAGATACGATGACGCCAGTATTGTCGATCCTAATGAATAATAGTTGTAAGGTTGAATAGGATTGATAATCGCTTTAGAGAAGTTATAGTCAGATCAATCTATTTTGGTGGTAAGAAGTTCGCCGGGTCATCTAGTTGATTATAAAAATAGTTTTACTACAACGGAAGACCACAGGTTCATCAACAACTGACTTATATAAATAGAAAAAAGGGGATAACAACAAAAAATCGAAAAAGATTTAATTTAGGTAGATGTATGAATGTAGAAGTAAGAGAGGTGTGCCGGGATCGCGACAAATGGAAATCCATGATCTCTGCCTACCCCTCTGGGTTACAGGCGTGAGCGCATTTTTTTTATAAACTTTTAGCTACGCATTTGTAATGGTACACATATTTTATGACACAAACTTTTATTTAATGAAATGACAGGGTGCTCAAAATACATAATATCAACCCATATTTTGATTCATCATTCATTTACAGTTAGTTTTTCACAACTCACATAAAAAATTTACGCCAAATTCTAAATCTCTAAGCACGTAAATCACTTTAAGGTTGTAATTATCTGAATTGAATAATTGATCAAGGCACCTAATGGAAGTGCTTACAATGAGCAAAATAAAATAAAAAAAAAAACACACAGATAAATATAGTTCCGTGAACGTATATTGTATGGGAGCCTCCCTTGAATATTAATTTTATTTTAATTTATTTATTTACTTTTAAAGTTAATAATATAACTCAATGTGCCAAACGTCTACCAATTGCCGTTATCAGTATCGAGCAAAAAATCACGTTATATAATGGGAACCCCTTCAATATTTACTTTATTCTGTTTTTTAGTATTTTTGTTATAGCGGCAACAGGAATACATCATCTGTGAAAATTTCAACTGACTATCACAATTAATGAGATATCGCTTGGTGATAGACAGCGGTGTCTTAGAAATAAATCAAATTTAACTGAATTTTATATCACAATTCCGAAATGTCATTACCATAGACTTAGCGCCGCTTTAGTTGTCAACTGTCATTGTCATCTACCAATCACAGTAATGTCGCATAGATAATAAATTAGACTAACAGTATTCATTATACATTAGCTATGATGTTATGTATTTGTTATGTAGATAGTACGTACGAACTAGATTTAAAAGAATTTAACTAGGTAATAATAAGGTAACTAATCGCTTTGTTTTTAATAATTTTTTATTTATATTTTTTTAAATATTTCTTATCCTTATCTTTAAATTATGTCTATTTTGAGAGTCAGAGACCATTGTTCAATTTTATCAGCAGTAAGACTGGAGTTCCTCGATGGTGCAGGGCTTGTCGCAGCACTCGGCGACAATCTGCCGCTTGCTCCTGCCGAGCGCGCGAACGCGCTGCGGTGCGAGGAAGGGCCACTCGTAGTCCGCAATCTGTACTCCTGATCTCTTCACAAGCACCGGCTGCATCGCGTCCTCGCACACCAAGGCTAGTGCTGATGCCAGTCTCCTGCCGCAGTACACTTGACCGTAGACGCCTTGGCAAGTGACTGCTGAGATTAAACCACACACAATTAAAACAACGCATAAAACTGAAACCTTCATAGTGTGATATGAAGTTTGGACTTGAGTTCGATGAGATGCTGCTCAAGAATGTGATGTGAACGAATATGGGTCCATTTTTATAGGTGCTACAGAACAATCAAATTTGTAATTTACGCCCAAATCAGTCACATGAAGTAATGTATGTTGATGGATATGATACAGCGTAGGTAGACGTTATAAAGAACAGACCGCATTGTGCGTCATTACCTTGCAATAAGTCGACAAAATGAAGAAAACAAATGAGAAAAAATAGAGAAAAAAAAACAAAGCAAAAGAGGAATACATATTTCCTTATCCTATCTATCCTTTTCCCGTCAAAACCTCGTCCCCTTCCCGTATTTTCCTTTTTAGAAAAGGGGAGTAGATTTAGGCCTCTGGTACCTCACTTATCAGACGAAACGCAGAATACTTGTACTTGATGTCTGTCTTCTGTGAGGTCGTGGTATTTCACCGGTCGAGCCGGCCCATTCGTGTGACAGATGCTTTTGTTGCGGGTTTTAACACTGTTACATTGTATATATTTAACAGTGCACAGATTTTACATTGTCGCTGATCCATTTTGTGTCTGCGATGGAGTGAGGAGGGTGGGCCACATTCTTACAAAGTATGACTGTAAGGACAACATGGCGCAAGTAACAATATCCGACCAGTCTACATGGACTATTGTAATGAGGTGATGTTCATTGCTGCCCAAACAAATACACGTGACAAAAGAGAGAGGTTGTCTTATGGATGCAACGGAATATCTTTTTTATGTTTGTATGAAGTAATGATTAAATAAAAAAGCTATTTAAACGTTAGAATTATAAATATTTTTGCACATTCTCAAAGTTAACGGCGAGCTGAATCGATTGAATAAGGTTTTAGTTTCCTAGGTGATAGGGAAGTTTCTCAAAAATCATTGCAAAAAGATGTCAGTTTTAGGTGGTGATTTTCATTATTACATTTTTGTTAGGTCTAGCACCTCACACCACAAACAAACGAATAACGTGCGATAAAGAACTCCGTTCTAAAACAATGTTCAATTCGCTCCGACGCAGACTGTTCGGTCGCACGCCAGTGTGACCCGAATACGATCGTGCTCTCGCTCGCTTACGACGAGCGCCCGTCGCGTGTGATACGCCGCGCTACTACTCCGCTTCCTAAGCGTTGAGGCTTCTTGGCTTGATCGCGAAGTATTTTCTGCATCGGAAGCGATTTACGTTTGTTGTGAAGTGTTGTTTTAACAACACGGATAAATTTCTAGTTTCTTGGTTATCGCGTTTTGTTCGACAAGGCTAGTGGATATCTATACGGTGCCAACGAAGCTAGTCGGGTAGACCCGTTCGCCCGGGTTTCCCCGCCTGGGAACCGCGTCATCCGGAAGAGACCTCCACCACTATCCTTGGGTAGTGCCCTAGCCAACGTTGGTCTACGTATTGGCCTTTTAGCGCCCACGGGTAGCTTTACTTAATATATAAGTACACACCCGAGTGCACAATAAGATCGGCACTCGGACGCACTAGGGAATCACGAAGTAGGCACACATCCTCCCTGCCTAACCCCTGCAGGGAGGGATAGGAAACACACACCCCGGCATCCCACCGGGACAGTCTGTTTTTTGTCCCAGAGCTTTAGTGTATAATTAAGGCAAGCGCAAGCGAGGCAATCCTTGCGACCCTTCAGGCCAGGTACCCCGCGGCATTTGAAGCCGCCAAACGAGTTGCAGAGGAGCACTCAAGACCCTCTTCTAGGGCATCAGTCTCGGCATCCGAATCGGGTGATGCCGCATCTGTCTCCCAGGTAGAGTCATGCTCCGCTTCGAATCAAATCGGAGATGGAAATCGATCCCTCAGGACAGGAAGCGACGGATGACGGAAGCACCTTCGTCACCGTCGAAAATAGGAAAAAGCGCAAGAAGCGCCCCTCCTCCGTAAATTCACAGAACTCCTACCCGGTGCCTCAGAAGGCACCCAGACCCCTGGC
>JWHW01047231.1:5245-28303 GCA_000931545.1 Papilio glaucus
ATCAACAACACCGGGTGAAATGTAGCTCTATACAGATAAACAATTTGATTGTTTGTTTGTTTATATCAAAATATTACTTTGATACTTATGTTTTATTTTGTACTGTAAAAACAAATAATATAAAAAATACGATTATAAACTTTTATTCTGCGAAGTAATTAATATGTTTTATTTGATTCCACGCGGACGAAGTCGCGGGCAACAGCTAGTGCGTAATATAGATAAATCTATTTTAAGTACAATAATTAATTTGCATTAAATGTGTTTTTTTTTAGTTTTTTTTATAATAATACATCTTTTTGAACCTAAACGAACCCTTAAGAATTTTACAACGTACAATCGTGTTGCAAAATTCTTAAGGATTTAAAGATAAATTATGAAAAAACTTCAAATTAAAGTACAGATAAGCTTATTTGAAATAGACGAACATGTTTCGCGTTCGCGTTGCAATATCAATACCGTATCTCAATCCAGGCCGTTGCCTCTGAAATTGAAATAAATGACCATTGGAATAGCGCTCAGAACGAAATCCAATTTACATCTCGCAAAATCAAGAGGAATCTGAACGGAGCTCTCGGAGTAAAAAAAATGTCACGTCCGTCCATAAAAATGTTACCGAGCAGAGTACAGCACAGTTTAAATTTAGATTATGTCATACATGTTTTAAGATATTGTGGTGTGTAATAAAACTTAAAAAATGTGTGTAAATAAGAAAACTTTTTAACAACAACAAAACCGACTTCAAAAAAACTATATTCAAAAACAAGAAATGCACTTAAAAGTATTAAATAATTTTACGCAATTAAGCATAAGAATCAATTCTTAATCCTATTTATTTTTGGAGTCGGTGTAAGTCTAAAGCCGTCAACACAACAACGTTAACTTTCCTCACAGAACTTCCTCCCATTTTCAGCAA
Source organism: Papilio glaucus (assembly GCA_000931545.1). Taxonomy (NCBI): domain Eukaryota; kingdom Metazoa; phylum Arthropoda; class Insecta; order Lepidoptera; family Papilionidae; genus Papilio; species Papilio glaucus. The sequence continues at coordinate 6,162 of JWHW01047231.1, forward strand.
AATACGCTAAATGCATAACACTCCGAAATATTGATTTATTTAACTTTTGCATTCCTCCAAAATAGTTTTTTTTTAATTATATTCGCAGCAGCACTAACTAGCAGCATTAAATTCGATCATTTAATAGAATTTATTTCGTTTTTAAATTGATTTATTTTGTAATAAAACAGAGAGAATTTTTGTTCTCTTTGTATTAAAGTGCTGGTCGGTTAGAAATGTGTAAAAAAGCTAACAAAAACACACTCAATAGTACTCTCTTGTTATGATAAGAGTTCATAGCCATCGAGCAAATACCTACCTTTGATCTCGTGAACCGACTGGCCGCTTGTTGACTTACGGCTTCAATAAAAAAGAAATCGCATTCATTTTTAAAGTCTTCGTAACGGTGGTATTTACAAAAAAGTAGTTCAGCTTTTTAGTTCAAGAGGAGTCGTGGTTTATTTATATGCATAAAGATAAATAAATATACGCTCACGCCCGTAAACCAGAGGGGTAGGCTGAAATTATGGACTTCAATTTGGCGCAATCCTGGCACACCTCTCTCTTCTACATCCATTCTAACTTAAACTTTAAAGTAGTAATACAAGCATTACACAGTTTGATGTTTTGACTTTTATAAACTGTCAAGAACAGTTTATAAACTGTCAAGAAATGACACGTCGAATTGTGAATGATTCGTTCAGTACACATTTAGAAATTATGATAGCGTACACATGCCAGGATTGCGCCAAATGGTAATCCATATTCTGTGCCTACCCCTCTAGGTTACGGGCGCGAGAGTTTATTTTAGAATGGAAGATAATTATAGATAAGGTTAGTTAATCCGGACATGACAGCTGTACATAAAAATAATATCTTAAAAAGATGTTTATTAAAAAAGAGGTTTGTTGCGTTTGTCATGATACGTCAAATTATCAATGATTTGGTCAGTCCACGATTTACCGTCAGGTAATGAAATGCCCAGATAGATATACTTTTTATAGTAGAAGGTAGCAAACGAGCAAGCGACAATCGCTACCTATAGGCATATACAATAATCTAATGAGTTGCCTTAATGGACAGAGGAGGGGATAAACAGGGAATGGTTATTTTCTTTACCTATTCTTCCCCTTCACCGTCAAGTCCTTTTCCCCTTCCCATCCGTTCCTTGTTAGCAAAGGAATGGTTGAAGAAGAGAAAAGGATAATAAACTGGCAAGATGTTAAACTAGTAAGTTGATTAAAAATGTAAGCATTCTAGGCTTAGATGGATTTGTCAGCATTATATAATACGAAAGAAATGTGTTTATATTCATTTTAATTTATTTTGAGTTTCTCAAGATAAGGACATTTACTTTAAATCCTCTTACCTCGGAGGAGAAAGTGATAAAACAGCATTCATAAGATATATTATTAGAGGAGTCGAGTTGATGAACGGCCGCTCTCTCGCGGTGCTAACACGATGATATATTACACAATTTTCTCGACGAGCAAAACAGATTTATTACGGCGTTGCGCTGAAATTTTTAACACAATGTTTCAGCAGATAGTGCGCCACCGGCAAGGTATTAACTTATATGTAAGCGGATATAGTAAGCTTACATGGAAACTTGTTAGGCAAAATAAGGATTTTATGGATCTAATTTATTTAAAAATTCGCAGCCGCTGTTAACACAGCGAAGTATTCGTTATAAAATGCATGTGCTATTTGCATAATGAAGTCTAAAAAAACGGGTGTTTCGCGCTATATTCACGCGGAAAGAAGTATTGTCTAAAAATATTAACTAAACTACAATTACGTTAGGGTCAGACACCGGTAAGGTAAAGATAACTGTCCCCCAGAAATAACAACATATATTTCACAACATCACGTACCTTAATATCGCTCGCGATCATAAAATGAAATATCATAGGAGGAAATAAAAACTGAAAAGAGGCCGTAACGACCGGGTCGGAGTCTTAACAAATCGCTGGTCATCAGTCAAGGTCACAGGAAAGTGCGGGGTGCCGCCTGACAGATAAGTCGCGTCGGCCATTGTGCGCGGAGACGATACCCGTACTCGTCCAATTTGTTATAAATTAGAGTGCTGCTTCTAACTAGTTACGATAAGTGATATGTTTTGCTATTGTAGAATAAGGTAAGCATTGAGAGATGTGTGACTGAGAAGAAGCGAGAGAGATGTGCCACGACTATGACAAATCAAAATCTATAATCTCTACCTCCCCTTCTGTGTGTATTTATTCTGCTTGGGAGCAAAAGCTGCTAAAAAAACAAAGTGCTGTCTATGACGATTCCTTTTATGCTCGTTTTTCAAACTATAGTTATACGTATACTCTTTTATAATTCCATGGATGGCTTGTTATTGAAAAAAATTATCACTCGATTCATAAAGTAACAAAGATACAAAGCTTACCTATTGACCTATTATAGTTTATATTGGGAATGTCGACATCGAATCCCAAGTTGCCCGGTGCTTTTACTATTGAGATAAATGACTACCGGCATCAAGAGCGAAATCCAATTCTAACCTTGTAAATTCGAAAAAATTGTTTTTAGTATACTTTGTGGAAAATAACATTTTATTTATAATAAATAACCGCCAGTAAATCGCAATGTTCAAATAATTCTAAAGATTTCTTACATTTACGCGAATAATACGACTTTGGTATAAAATCCGTAAAATTAAAGATATGGCGACGAAATAGTCTTGCCCGTTAACTGTCCCTTTAAATACATACACGCCGTGACACATGATAAGCCTACGTACAATTGTATTATGACTTGTAAATACAATGGGTTCACAATAACATAACCACCCGACCGCTGCCAGAGTAGTATTTCAAGAAACAGACTGTGTCAGTGTGTCAAAGCATGCTATACTAAAATTTGACACTACATAATTTGAAGAGATAATAATATTGTTCCTTAGTACAATGAATGAGAAAACTTATCTTCCAAAGCTCAAAGGTTGCGACCTCTGTAACCTTGAATAATGACCGGCAATTTATTAACGCCCTGTCCCTGCCGTTATGGCCTCCTTTCATGTTTTATTTCCTTTACATTCTGTGACCGGTTGCATTTTGAAATTGTTGTAGGACACAATGTCACGCTTTATGTACTTTTTTTTAGTTTTAACAAAGATTAAAATAACATCACTGTACATATGAAAATTAATATAGCTACAGTCTTATTGTCGTACAGTCAGGTTTTCGTTATGTAAATTCATTGTTTACATGCCAAAAACATAAATCAAAAGGCTGAATAACCTCTTAAAAAAGTTAGAGTCAAAAGACTTAAGACGTCTTATACTTCTTCCGAAATGCCTGGGAGACGATTTATTCATTTTATTAATTCCATAAATTCGTGCTAGACTTTCAGTATTATTAGTGTCGTACAAATATTCTAGCTACATCAAGCCTCTGGCGTTTTTAAGGTGAAACAGTATAGCACCAAATGTTTCGAGGTGTAATTTATGTACTCTGCAATTTCAGTTTTCCGGTACATAAATCCAAGGTGTGTTGTATGCGACATTATGTTTTATGTGAGCATGTAGCTAGCTTAATAGAGAAGACGAATTCTCCAGTGTCATCTAACACAAGTCTAATATAACGAGAAGGTATAAGAGGATCCTTTTGTGACTTTAATTTGTAATTTTTTTGACAAAATAAATTTGAAACAACAAATTACTGTTGAATAATTAATTTTTACTTTTAAAACTTTTTCTCGTGTAATTTTACTTGATTATAAGCCTGTGTAGACTTAGACTTAAAAATATTTGAAGTCAAACTTACAAATATTTTATCATTTTAAGTCCAGTCTAGGAAAAATGAGCCCCACAAACTTCACTATGCAAGGTACTTCTTACAAATCAAGAATCGGTAAGAATCTCACACACCATCACTCGGACAATAACTTCGTTTTGCAAGTTGGTGCAAAAGTCTCACGTTCTATGACTCCCACTTGGGATCAGGCAGCTCCGCAGCCAGATAAGTGAATTGTAGAGAGCGCTCCATACGTGACGCCAGGTAATTTCACACTGGCGTTTTAAGTCGCTCTCTAAAATATTACTTCGACAATTTTTATTTATATCAACTGGTTATTAATCTGAATTGGAATTGTGTAAAACATGATGTATAAAATACAATAATACTTACTAGTAAAAAAGGCAACGGTGCGGGCATATCGACGTTTTATAAATGGGCCAGGAGGATAGGTAATTCTTTCCGCTTAGCTAGCGGCTTTCCACCACTCCTGTATATGACGAGTGATGAAGTTACAAATAATATGTCCTAATATAACTTAATACTTTGATCACTAGACGACATTAGTTAATGTCCATCGGTATTTTGTATAACGAGTGCTAAAAATAAGACCCAATGATAGTCAGAAATAGCAATTTATATGGACTGAAACTAAAGTATACTACGTTCGTTGCTCCGTTGTATTTCCATTGATTATGATAATTTTTATAACAGTTTAATTTACATATTATCTATTCATCCATAAAATTATATTTTAATCATACAAATAGTTATTTTAATATCACTTTAACTCTATCTAAAGACTTGATAATAATGTAAATTAAGATTGGGGACGCGTTTTATAACGCCACTGTGCACACGCCTGCATCTAGAAGTCTGTAGAACTGTTTCTTTAGGGTTGCAGCTAGACTTGACTGAATAGAACGTTATCCTAAACTTCGCGGACCAACTTAACGGACGCGTCTTTTATTACTTAAAAACTTAAAGTTGATTATAAATCTGAAATTCATATGTTTTAGCTAATGTACTTAAGCATTTTTTTCAAAATTCAACTATAAAAATTATTTTGTTGAACAAAACCCTGTGTATAACTAAGCCAGCTTAAGTTACAGTATCACGGTAGGATAACTATACGAACCTCCTTCTTGTCGCGTTCATTAAGCACTAGCGGAGAACCGCAATAAAAAAAGAAAATCGAGATAAAAATAAACTTTTAAGTTACATGAAATTACACATATTGACCAAATTACGATCGATTTAGTAGTTTTGGAGTTTATCCCGGACAAATATCGTGACACGTGATTTTTATATGAGACAGTCTATAGCACCCAGGGATAATATACCGTATTAACAGTGAAAGAATTTTCAAAATTAGTTTAGTAGATCAAAAGATTACCCACTACAACTTAACAAATTTTACCGCTTTATAATATTAGTACAGAAATATATTAATTATATAAATTCAATAGAAATAAAAACCCGATTATTATATACCATGTGATAGATAATAGAACTAAGTAAAAGCAAAATTAATGTAAATAAAATAAAACAATCATTAATAATGTTTTTAATTTTTTTAAGAAAATGATTTCTCTTTTGCTAGATAGCCGAGCTTCATCCTTTCTACTTCATTAATATAATTTAATTGACTGTGTTTTGGTGAATCTTATTAAATATTATTACCTTTCTTGTAACGTTCAAAGAGATTAAATTTAATGATGCGTAAATAAAAAGAAAACCGTAAAAGTTATAAACAAAAACTCTTTAAGCCTCTCAAAATAAACGCCTTGTTGAGATTAATCAGTGAACTTGAAGAATGATTAGAATAAACTTCTTTAAGTAAATTATTTTTGGACTTTAGCTAAAAGAAACATCAACATTTTCTATTTTTATTTATGTTTATAATAAACGTGATGTAATTAATGAACTGCCTATTGAAAATTGTTGCTAAAACCCAATTTATTTTATAACACAAAATGTATTTTGATTTGTTTTTTTTTTAATGAGTCATGCATCATATATATTTAAGTTTATTAGGTATAGGGACACCAACTAATTCATTTTATCTTTTAAAATGTTAAAATAAAATTGCGTATTACTGTAAATTATTTAATTGTTAATTGGATTGTCCCGTATCAAAGTCGCAACGTTTGAGTTCGCATTAAAACAGTAAGTATACAAAATTTATGGCACCTTATGAATGAGTTCGGTTTCAAAGCTATGAAATCTGGAACTGACATAATTATATTCTCTTCTTATAGAATCTTAATATTTTGATAAAATGTGAATCAAATAAATAATAATAGAATATTCAGAGGTTTCTTAAGCTAAAGTCACCGGCAATTATCCCCAAATTGCCGATGTTTTTAGAGCTATCCGTTAACAGTAAAAGTGAAATTAGTAATATGTCATGTTATCAGAATAATTCATTTTTTTGAATTAAGCTCTTTCTACCTATTTCTTCTAGTTTAAATATAATTCTATACACAGTCCGAATGAATAAGCAAAGGCGAAATAAGGCAGAAGAAACGGGAGGGTCCATTTAATTAATGCTTACGTTTAATTTTCTTGTTGTCTAAATTAAGGTCGACGGATTTTTTAAGGTAACCGAAACAATTATTTTCATTAATTAATAGAAAAAATATTCTTCTAACAATTCAATGGTAGCAATTAACTAAGTAATTACTAAAATAATTTTCATTCTGTAATTAATTCGAACGTGTTAGTTGTGGAAATATTCTCGGGGATAACAATGGCGACCATCTGAAGAAAAAAGCGTTAATAGAACGTTTACGGTTTTAACTAAATATTAATTATAGGAATAAAACTTATTTTACGTTTTAACAGATTTTGTCGCGTTGACTCTAAGATTTTGTTCGTTTCGAGTACTTTACAGCGCTCATGGTCACGGGAGCGGAGGTGAGGTAACAAAAACCTAATATAAACGCGATAAATCTGTAAAATTAGTTTTATTCCAATGTTTAGTATTCGCATAAATATAAGAAATTATTAAGAAACGTAAGTACGCTCTCTCGTTTTTCCTTTGTATCGCTTTTAATTTTCATAGCGTTAGTAAGTAGGGAACTGGAATAAACATTCCGGTTAAGTTGATAAACATCAGTTTTAGGCCAAAATGCTACGGCGGGTTTCAATTGGTACAATCTGGAAAAAAAGATCAGAATTCAAAACCAAACTTTTGTTATTTTGTAAACAATGAAATCAAACTAAATGATATAATAAATATATTATAATAAATCAGCCTTTTTTCGTATGTTTCCCCACTGCAGGAACACAAGTTTTCCTCTCCGAGAGAGGAAAGAGGTAATCCACCGCGCTGGCCCAGTGAAATAAATTACACAAAGTAAAGCGGCTGCCTGGGTTCAAACCCGCGACCTACATATATAAGTCGTGGTCTAAACCACTGGGCCACCACTGCATGTAGAAGGAACCTATCTATCTCATCTTCTCGACTTTCTCATTTTAAAGAGAATGACGGAGATATTTTTATAAATAGTACGTGTAGATATTTAAATTTTAATTTATCAAAACTTTATAAATGTGTCTTCATTTCTTCGACTGAAAGCGCGACTCTATTCTTGAAAATTTCAAAAAGTAATTTTCGCTTTTACACATTTTTCAAAGAACACCTGGACAAGACAGCGACACCGCTTGAAGCGGCTACACGAGATTAATACTGTGAACGATTCCAAATGGATAAAGAAAAATGACAATTTTAAAACGTAGTCCCGCGCGAAAACTCATTATTTTTCAATGTACTTTTTTACCGCTTAATGCAAGTTACTATTGACACTACTACTACTTTGGTACTAATTTCGGTAAGAAGCGAATGTCAATCGGTAACTATGTCTATATCTCGATTAGTATACAACGCCCAATCAATAGGAAATCTTAACCAATATTATAAGTTTGAGTTTGTTTGTTTGTTACGTTTTAACTCCATAACGACTCAACAAATCATAATGAAATTTAGCTTCTGACTTTGATCTCTGTGGCCTATTCCTTTTTTGGGTTCCGTACCCAAATGGTAAAACTGTCACACAAACTGTCTGTCTGTCTGCTTGTCCGTCTGTCACCTGGCTGTTTCACATTAACCGTGATAGTTAGATAGTTGAAATTTTCATAATGTATTTCAGTTGCCACTGCAACAACAAATACTAAAAAACAGAATAAAATAAATATTTAAGGGGCTCCGTTACGTCCTTTTGCTCGTTTTTCTCGATATTTATAAGGGCACAGGTAGATAGATGCTTGTAATATTCACAGTATATTTAGTTATATATTCACTTTAAGAATAAATAATTAAATTAAAATAAAACAAAAATTTAAGGGGGGTTCCCATACAACAAACGTGTTTTTGTCGTTTTTATAGATAATGGTACGGGACCCTTTGGCGCGAGTCCGACTCTAACTTGGCTGGGTTTTTTTAATTGCGTGAGTTTATCAGCTGACTTTACTTCCAGCAGATGCAGCACGAATGGGCCGCTGCTACTCTAGAAGGAAGTTGTCTGAAAAGACCATAATTGAATACATCCTTATTGTAAGATTGTAAAATTTTATTGGTCTACTAGCTGTCGCCCGCGGCTTCGCACGCATTCGTTTCTCATTTCCACGTTGGAAATGTAAGATGATTCCGCGTATAACTTCAAATTATATGTAACATGAGTCTTTACTTTACTGGTATAAACAACGTCTTTACGTTGTTTTTACCAAAACACTAAATATTACCACGGCAACCGATACTGTTAATGAAGGTTTTATGTACCTCGAGCACAATTTTATTTTTGGTATAAAAGGTACCTACGGTATTCATATACTGTACCCCTGAGAAAGTGTGTCCAAAATTGCATGATGATCGTTTGAGCAGTTAAAGCGTAACAAACAAACTCACATTCGTATTTATATTAGTTAGGATTAGCAAAAGTTTTAAAATATGTTGCAATACAAGAAAATTAACTAAATTTAATTCTAAATCGTAAAATTGGTAACATTACTTACATTTCAAATTTATATTTCATTTACATTTCGTTGTTAAAGCATAACATTAAACTAAATTTAAAAACAGCTTGAATGCCCGTATGCATATCCTATTATCTCTTAGAGGACGTTAATTGTTTGAATATTTCATCACGAAACTCATCCAACCGTAGTGGCTTATCCAAGATGCACAACCTCTTGAGAATGTATTAGAAAAATGTAGGAGACTGATAAAGCTCATCGTTAGAGAATCCCAGCGTCCCCGGGGCGTCCGACGTTGCGAGATATTTCACGGTGTTTTAACAAATTTAACGAGCTACCATATTTTCTTGAATGCACGCCACTCGTAAGAATTCATACGTTTAATCATGTATTTCGTTTACATTTTTTTTGGTTAGCACACACGTATAAACGATAAATCCGATTTCATCGAGACTCGGTCTCACTGTACTGGACGAGCAATTCAACCTTCTGTGTAATAAAATTGGCAAATAAAAATGAAAACAATAATAGCTCACTAGCCATATTACATTCTCTAGTTCAAAGTTTCACTTCCCGTTTGACAAATGGAGAGTTGCTTGTGGAAGAATGTGGCAAACGAGCAAGCGGTTCATCTGTTGTTAAGTGACCGCTACCCGTAGTCGTTCCAAACAAGCAAATGAGTCGCAGATGTCTTGCGTACCTTTAATTTGTACATTCTAAGCCCTCTCTGTGTAGACATGAAAACGGATAATTCCTTTGTCTATGCATCCCTTCCCCATCCACTCCTTTTCTATCTGACTGAAACTGAGCCTCCGGAAGCTTACTCATCAGACGAAGAGCAGAAGCATACTTCTACTTCACGCTTATCGTATGTGAGGTGGTATTTCACATATTTCGGTCGAGCAAGCCCATTCGTGCAGATTTTGTTATTGAGAGGAATTTATGGTACTACGATTTATTTGTAAATTTGATCTACGGCGAAAACCGTTGCATCCTCTTAAGATTCATATCTCATTAATCTGAGTGTAAAGCGCGTATCAATTAGGTAATATATGCGTATGAGTTAGGTAATAAAATGTGTAAGATTCCGAATAACTTTATGTCATTAGTTTAAGCTTCCCCTTTAAAGTCAATGTTATGTGATCGTCCATTTTTTACGCGTACATACATATATCTTTACTGCAATATGTTGACTATTTAATCCTATAATAAATTATTTAAAAAAAAACAGCAAAACATTGAAATATGAGCACAAACAGGCATTTATTTACTTATACAAGTACATTAAAATACAGTTTTTAATTTTATGTAGTCCCTAGTTAAATTAACCTTTGTAACGTAGCCTATTCATTATGTATGTCTTAGCTTTAGACTCTTGTTCACGTGTTGAATTAACTAAGGCAGACCGAGTTCATTAAGCGTCACCTAACCAAATTCAAACTTAAATCCAGTTTACTTGAGCTAGCAATTAGACGGTCCGGACAGGTTGAGGACGTGTGCCAAATATACCTACGAAATTTTACCTCCAATATAACCTTAACTTACATACTAATTATGTTAAAGTATATAAATGTATATTTCACCGACAAATTGTAAACATCGTCAGTTTATAACCGGACCAGGCATATGACAAATTGTAAACTGAACGAATCGTTCAAAATTTTACGAGACATTGCTTGACAGTATACAAACGGTCGAAGTCAAATTGGCAAATTGTGAAGTAATATTTTACGTTATTACGTTAAAGTTAGAATGGAAGATTATAGGCTAGGTTAGTTAGGTTAGGCGTGATAAAGATAAATCTTAAAACATTTTTAACAAATAAAGGTTTATATTTGTTGCGTTTGATATACGTCAAATTGTTAATAATTCGTTCTGCTCACTATTTCCTGACAGTTCATAATATGCCTAGTTCTATTGTAAACTAACGAAGTTCACAATTAGTGGGTGACACCTACAAGTGTAATTTGTTCTTACATACTTTTCGTTTTTTCGTAACTCTTCTGTGTCATAGATATCTCCGTTTGGGATGATAAGTATTTTTCCTTACTCCAAATCTTTACAATCTTCACGGTTATGTTATGTGCCGTAATTAATTAAACAATCAAATAGGCCGTCATAAGGACTACTGACAGAAGTGAAATCTCAAAAACAGGTGGGAAGGCGCGACAGTAGTTCAAAAATAAATAATAAACAAAAATAAACCCTTGCATCGGAACAATAAAATTCGAAATTGAATACAAGAAAAGTAAATTGAAAAAGGTTTATCGAAACTACTCCAAATTCAAATAAGCATGTTATTAACACATGAACCTTTTTGTCCTCGACCAAATAATTATGGTCTAAAACGGCTCAAGAAGTTTTCACTTCAACGATTCCTCTTACCTGCTTATATTTTTTTAGATTTTTTTTTTTGAATAACAAAAAGATTCTATTAGACATTTCATGAAATGGTAGATACCGATCCACGTTATATCACCTTAGAGAGCGCAGAATCAATAGCAAATTAAAATAATATATTTTATAGTTTAAATAAGTAAAATGAAATCAGTTATATTTCATAAAGAAATGCACACACTGAATTCCAACAGATGCCCTTATAAAATATTTTCAAATAACAAGACATAGCAATTTAATTAAAGCAAAGGTCGGGTGTCGTGCTGGCAATTCTGTTTCGCGCCTGTCCCAGTTTGCCCGAAGATAAAACATTTAATCAAGACGAAAGAACCTTGAGAAACGAAATAAGTGCGAGAAGGTTTTAAAATTTACATTTAATGAACAGAGTTTGACGGCTATTAAGAGAATAATCGCCGTTACCTTTGAAATAAATCAAGTTTTCTTTATTTATTCTAAATGTTATTTTATTTAAAGACTGTTGTAATATACTTTCATACTTATAAAATAGATAAATAAGCTCGTGTTTTAAGGGGCATCTCCGAATGATATATTAGAAACAGCATTGAAAGGGAAAAGTGTGGCTTACCGGAGAATGTTTCAACTAAATTAAGAAAGGTATACTTCGGCGGTTCGGGCATATTTTAAGAACGAACGAGGAAAGAGTGATAATACAAATTTGTGTTCGGAAAGTACCTAAGTGGCAGTGTTGTAAGGGGGTCAACCAAGACTGACTTTTATCTACCAAATAGGAGACATGCTAAAGAAAATCCCCCGATATTACGGGGACCTGTTCCCGAAGAGCATGGATGCGTAATTGTACATTTAATAACAGAATTCCGAAAATAGAGTTCTAAAGGCTTATTAATTATTACGCTAAGAAAAGATGTCTATCTCTTTCACCCTTATCTGAATATAAGATCTGTATCCTTTATTATTTTAAAATTACAACACAATTTTTTTAGCTTCATAAGTAAATACATACTTACTTGCTAAGCTAAAAGAACTTAACTTACGTAACTTTGTCATTCACTAAAATACAGACAGTAGTGTACTGTCTGTATTGTATGATACATAAGAATATAAGATATATAATAATGTATAATTGGTTTTGTTTTGGTTAGATTGTGTTTAATAATTAGTTAATTTTGACGAAATATTACAAATCCTCGCCCACCGACCACTAATGATCACCCTCAGCTAATTACAACGATAATTTAACCTTCGCATTAATTAAGCACGCAGACTCGCATTTTTCCTCTTTATCTAACTTTTAAGTAGAATAGATTAAAAAAGTTACCTAAAAGTTGCCTAATGGAATAATAATTGTGTTCTATAAAAAGACAGATAGACAGAAATGACAGACTTTTGGCATATGAGTAACTTGGTCTTTGGTATTTACGCATTACAGAAATGTTTAATTTAATTCAAGTTTTGTTTCAAGACTGTTTTATAATAATTTATTCAGATAATTATTTTAATTAAAAACCAAATTAGAAATATGTATTAAAAGAAAATAATATGCAAATACCTATTCCATAGGCATACCCATAAATGTCAAACACCCTATTTAAATTTAACACAGTAATAATTTAATCTGATTTAAAGTGTTTACGCAAACCCTTTGTTCTGAAGGGAATATTAATTTATGCTTAAACGGACCTAAGTAAATAAGTTTTAAATTAAGCAAAGTGAACTTTATTTATGTTACGTGTAATAACGAGTTGATATATGAGTTATATTAACTCATGCGTTCTTTATTTAAGTCAAAGAAATTCGCTTCAAATAATAATTAATTATAGTTCTGCAGATGATATGATTGCAGTAAGAGTGCCAAGTAATAATGGGCACTACTGCCTTAACAACTCACTCTACTCAGCCTTTAAACAACTTATACTTTTGAAAATGTAATACTTATCGCGGGTTTCCACTCGCGTAAAATTGTGTCGCGATCCAACGTTTTCCCTTTCAATCTTTTTCTTTGAAAAAAAATTAGAGATGAGAATATGTTTTAGGAGAATGTTTTGGGCAGTGGAAACCCATAGTTATACATGTTGGTGAAATAATCATTTCATACAATATGCTAGGATTGCTCATATAGTTTTATGAGAGATTTTTCTAATCTATACTAACACTAGCTGTTGCCCACGGGTTGGCACGTACGTGTCGTTTCCGTACTGGAAATGGTCGTAAGATGATTCCGAATAGGCGAATAACAACTTCGAATTATAGGCAAAATGTGTCAAAAAGTTGTTCTTTTTTTTTGGTTGGCAAGAGGTTTTATTCCACTGACATGGGGGTCAGAGACTTTTGAACCTTTGTCTGATTCAATCGGCTTTATGAAGTGGTTGGAGGCAATATTATTTATTTTGTTTTATTTTAAACACTAGCTATTTTAACTTAGCCAATTTTAAGAATATTTGTCTTACTTCTAGGTTTTTACATCTATTTCTTATTTACTTAGCTTTTTTATCTCTTTTATGGTGCATCTTTAATATATGTAGTATGAATACGTAAATACTCTGATATTATTCGATACTCTTTGAGGCAAAATATTATGCCGTCATTAATCCCGTCTGGTATAAGAAGAAATAAGCAATTAGAACATCGCTAAATATAATAAAGTTTATTACAAGGTATGTATTAAAATCTTACCCAAAGTAATAACATCTCTCAACATCTCCGACCTCTAATGAGCGCTCTGCTAATTTTAACGACAATCTTACCTCAGCATTAATTAGACCTGCGGCCATTACTTCATTGTTTCTTTCTTAAGTATCTTAGTAGAAAGAAAATTCATTTTCATTTAAAATTTGTTGGTATTTTGTTTTAGATTATATAGGTACATATGTGTGTATAATCCAATATGTATATGTAGTATGTCACTTATCTGATCGATAATAAGTTCTTCTGGAACTTTCCCTGCCAACACTGACACTTACATATGCAACATAGATCCATAATCAAATTTTAAAATATAGCTTATTCTTTGTATTCCACTATAATAATAATAATATAATAGTAACCTGAACATTATTCACACACGGTCATCTGATACCAAACTAGGCAGAGATTGTTCTATGGAAGATAACTGATATACTACATAACTTTCTTTCGTAAATGCATACTTGAGTACATAAGAACTAAACTACAGAACACTAAGAATTGAATGTGACAACAGACACTGTTCACTTGTCCAAGACATTTCATAAATCTTGCAGACTCTTACTAAGCCAAGATGTTGAAATATCATAAATCATAACAGTTCCATCTAGTTCAAGTTGTTCAATATGTGATACGAGCAGCCGCTGTATTGTCTATTTTATCGTTTGCAGAATTTTCAGTCAGAGGCAGCCGATGCCAGCCGACAGGATTTTACTGATGACAATACATCTGTGTTTTAAACCGCTGTATTATTTGAAGCGTTGAGGTACAAACTAAATGTAAAACAAATGGATTGGGTCCGTATCGGTGAAGGGTTGTGTTTTACACTGAATATAATAAAATAGCATTATAATCTTAAGATACGACATCTTTCAATCAAACACATTAAGGAGTATAATGCTTTATAGTTTTATAAGTCTCTATTTTTTGTCACGTATGACCAAGTAATACAAGTACTTTTATTTTCAGGGATAGTACGTAGTATTATTAATTGTTTTTTAGGGTTCCGTACTAAAGGGTAAAACGGGACTCTATTACTAAGACTCCGCTGTCTGTCCGTCTGTCTGTCTGTCTATATGTCATCAGGCTTTTTATCATGAGCCGTGATGATTAGACAGTTGAAATTTTCACGGATGATGTATTTCTGTTACAACAAATACTAAAAAGCAGAATAAAAATATTTAAGTGGAGCTCCCGACATGACTTTTTGCCGTTATTACAGATAATAGTACGGAACCCTTTGAGCGCAAGACCGACTCGCATTTGGCCGGTTTTTACAGTACCGCTACTAAATGTATAAACAGAGATCGATGTTAAGAGCAAATATATATTTTTTTGTACAATAATCTTATTTATTTCGTAAAAATGTGCAAATACATCTAAGAAACTCTGTATTAATTAATTACGTGTTAAATACTTAATTAATACACAGTGCCATCTTTCAACCACATCACCACTTAAGATAAGGTGGGTGGGATTGTGGTCAAACACTGGATTTATCAAAGCTAAAGTGCCTCGTATAAGTTTAACCCTCTACACATTTTCTTGGGGGCGATTTTCAAAGATAAACATTTCTGCTACTCGTGGTAAAGCCATTTAAGTCCACAATATATGAAAGACAAACATACTCTTACCTTCAAAGCGGGCTCTGTACATTGTCGTGAATTTGGTAGCTCGTTAAAATTGTTTAAGCACCGTAAATTTTTTGGAATATCTCGCACTGGGGATCCTTACCTTTTTAACGATGGGCCTTTGGGAACTTTGCTTCTATTATCTAGGACAGTTAAGTATATGATAATTTACCTTTTAATTCATTTGCTATCTTTATTTTTACATTTAAGTAACAAAGTTTTTGCAATCGGTGTTAAAGTATTAGTTATTTGGAGCGGACACATTTCCAGCGGTATCTCATTACTTATTGGTGTATCTTTTCACATTGATATGTGTTTTGTTTTAATTTTTTTTGAAAATGATTTTTCTTGTTTAACGAGCTGCGTGGATAACTGTTCAAACACGTACAAGTATTAAAAATTGTTTTTAAAACTTGTTTCGAAACTTGCGATATATTTGATGTAAGATTTTCTATATCTGTATGTGATAACTGCATTATATGTGATCAAAAAAAGCAGCTACAACAAACGAT
This sequence comes from Papilio glaucus, assembly GCA_000931545.1. Taxonomy (NCBI): domain Eukaryota; kingdom Metazoa; phylum Arthropoda; class Insecta; order Lepidoptera; family Papilionidae; genus Papilio; species Papilio glaucus. Next base: position 22,080 of record JWHW01047231.1, read on the forward strand.
AATGTGTGCCTGAAAGTATTAGTCACAAATATAAGGACCAAGATATTTTATTCCAGAAATTAATACAAAGATTAAAGGCTGAAAGCACAGATTGTATTAAAATTTAAATTTCCAATGTTGAGGTAAAAGTTACTTAAAACCACTTTGCATATAATTTAAGCCTTTTTGGAATTAAATTCTGAAACCCTTTCTTTCGATTGTTAACTTTTAAACATTTACATTTCAAAGAAGGATTTAAAGTCTAATCGCATAGTATACATAACTTGGCTGTGGAAAATATATTAAATAATTTCAACAATATATTAATAAATACTCGCTCCTTTTTTCCAAGAAGACTCTTTATCTGACTTTAATACCCGTAGCTAGCTTTATCTGCCAGCTTTTAAGCTCTTAGTAAGCTATAATTCCTAACTAAATCTATAAGATCCTAAGAGCGTTTATTAATGAAATAAAATAAAATAAAATGCTGGGTGTGAATTTGAATGATAGGATTAATTAGGATGGGATTAGGACTGGTCAAAGTTACGGGAGCCCACTGGATGAGGGCGGCAGGGGACGGAGCTTTGTGGCGATCAATGGGGGAGGTCTGCATCCAGCAGTGGACAAATATTGGAGGAAACGACGACGACGACGAAGAATTTCTTTGGTACACGTTTGTACAAATCCTTTAAGTTTTCTTATACTTATTATTTTTGTTTTGTGTGGAACATTTCCATCTAATTAACCGTCGTCAAATCGAATTACCAAATCATATGTTTATGTGGCTTTACTACATCTCTGATATATGTAATATACAACATATAACATAGCGTCGAAATCCCTCTCAATTCGTTCGCCTTAAATATCTCTTTGTGAATTTGTAATTTAAGTTTGAACGTAAAATCTCCCTCAGACTGTTAAAAATTCACGGCTACACTCTTAAAGCAAAGTATACTTTAGTGTGATGAAGTCACGTACGACTTTTTTTACTTTGTTTTCCTTGTCTGCAAGGAAAAGCAATCATCTAAATTACTACTTAACATTTAAGTTAAAAAGTGTTCTATATTAAATTATACATATGTAAACCAGCTGTTGCCCGCGGCTTCGCACGCATAATTTTGTCCGTAATTTCACGTCAAATAACTTGGAATTATAAGTTAATGACAATAAGTTGTTATTGTTGTGGCATACATTACGATATCTATCTCTGGTGGGCTTTATTCTCCTATCCCTCGGAAATGTATTCTCGGGTAAAACTTTACCCTATGTTATTTCTGTACCCCTGAAAACGCGTGTCCACAATTTCATGATGATTGGTTGAGTTGTTAAGGAGTTAAAGCGTAACAAACAAACTAACATTCGCATTTATAATATTAGTTAGGAGACTTAGAAAAGTAATCGTGTCATATTTATTTATAAAGTGTTCACTTAGCTAATTTGGTACTGAATGTTACTATCACTAAAGCTAATAACATGCATTGGTCACTTGTAATTGTCAAGAACAGAATTTTTGAAAGACTGATGATGATTGTTGAAAGACATCACTTTAATGGTTTCTACTTAAAAGCTCTAGAGAGAGAGAGAGAGTATAACAGTAGAAGTAGACACAAACAAGGCATAACTACTTATAAAATATTCTATAATCTTCATAACCTTACACAGTGTTCTCGGTAATATTCTGTAGAGACATTTCACTAGCAGCAACTTGATAAAGTAAACATGTCTGTGCTCGAAGTAGTCTCGTAAATGTTGTGCTTCGGAGCAAGTTTAACATCGCCCTGTGTGCTCGCATTGTTTCATCAGTCACGTTATTTTCATATGCAAAGGTATGCTGTGATTTTAATTTCGATATCAAGTAAATATTACATTTAAATTGACGCGACTATATTACCAGGAGTAGGATCATTTCCAATCTCATGTATCAAGGAATTTGTTTGTTAGGTTGTTTATGTACAAATACTAGAGGAACTAATGTTCGACAATAAAATAGATAGTGAATCGATCGCTACTATCGTTTACTAAAAAAGGGCGAAAAAGGAGCACCCGCGTGACTGCATATTTATTTATTTATGAATCGATCGCTAATTTAGTAGTCAAGACAACGATATTTAATCTGACAAAAAATAAAAACATTGGTATGCTTCGTTCGGGAATTAACTCGTTGCCGTACACTTACCAAACCTCGGTTATAATGTTTATTAAAAACTAGTGATTCACCCCCGCTTCGCGCGAATATTACTAATTTGTTGATCCAATCGCATCCAAACAGGATCACCTACTAGGCCAATCTAAAGATTTTTTGAAAATTTCCTCGATATCGGCCAAGCCGTTTTTTAAGGAATGTATACATACATGCATACGCACATCGCGTTTTATATATGTCAAGATATAAAAATGTAACATATTGTATTACGTATAATCGTTTGCCGCAATCCCAATTGAATATAGCCACATGAACATACAAGACATAGCATACTGTCTTATGCTTAACGCAATCGCCACGCTTCCCAGGATTTTGCAAACCATTTTTATGAGATCATTATAACACATCATTATAACACGTAGTATGATCTAGTGAAAGTATAAATTGAATCTCCTACTGCTTTTGTAACTGGTAGAATATAAAAATAAAACAGAGTTTCACAAACTACCATTAATCCTCTCAAGATACCTAAAATCGTAATGTAAAGTAGAAGTAGATAGTATATAGGAGTTTTATATCTCTTCATTTACCATTTTTCTAGAACTTTAGATTTAAATACGCAATTAAAACAACATAAAGCACGTACTTTATGACACGAAAATATTTGAAACTTTGATTAAAACAATAAAAACAAGATTTGCACAGTCTCAGACTATTTAAAAGTCTTAATGGCTAAAAGCCCGTTCTTTAATAATATCTCCAAGCATTCCGAAACTGCGAGACATTTCACGGTTTTTAAGCAAATTTAACGAGTTACAAAGTTCTGCAGCTGTAAGCTCGCACATAAGTCGTTTATCTATCATTATCAAAATACAGAAGAAGTTTGTGCTTAACTTCTAAGTCACTGAAAAAATTGAAACTAAATCTACATATTATGTATTACGTAATAATATACATTTATATAGATAAATTATAACTCCTTACCTTCAAACGATAGTAGAAATATTGAATGATAAATTTAGTAAAAGGTTAAATCTTTTAATTCGATCTATTTGAATCATAGGACACTAAATAGCCATTACACTAAAATTGACAAATTTTATACTCTAAAATTCACTGTGCAATTATTTTATTCAAATTAGTTGTGTTATTCGTTAAGAAAGCGTCTCATAAAGTTATAATAATACTTCAAAAGTAACTTTGAATCGTAACAGATGAGACTTGAAGCTTACCATTGAATTATAACCGCTTTAATAATTTAATACACTTGATATTCCGAAATTCCAGGAATAGCGAATTGGTACATACAAAACTGTATTTGGTTCAGAAACTGAAGACCCGTACTCTGATGGATTAAAAGCTTAACGTTACCTGGAGTTTTTCTTGTTGTGTTGATTTAATTGCTTTGTTTTGTTCATTTAATTCTATTAGTACATAAATAAAGGGGAAAATATAAATGGCGCAATAGGCCTCCTTCCTTCCTTATCCTTAAAAAAGCTGCAAGCACGCGTCCCCAAGAATATATATTACAATGGTGACTTCATATTGAACAAAATTGTTTCATAAAACATACCGGGGGAGTCGCTCTGACGGAACTGGGTAATTGAATTTTTATCACCCTCACGACGAATCTTATGAATTGAACTTCTTTTTTAAACAGTTCATAGAGTTGTACAAGGGTATGTCAATTTCCATGGTTGGAAGTGATTTAACTTTTTTTTTCATGCAAGTGTATTTTTTATAAGTAACTCTCTTGTTTTTAGAAGTTTAATAGAACAATTTAGCCACAATTTATCTTTGTGTTTAATGTAATTTTAGAAATATAGTTTATTATTATTATTACTTATTTATTTTTACACACACTCATTATAATAGTATATTTTATCTAAGGGTCCATAAATTTTATTGAGGTTTGTATAGACCCTGCACATTCTCGGCAGTTTAGGATTTACATTACAATATAGGTTAAAGAAATAAAGTTCAACTTAACTTGGCGCGTGGAGCTATGTGTGTTTCTCAACATGCAGCATATGTATGGCAATAAGACGGCGGCAGTCGCCTTCCGATCAACTAATGCGCCCTGCATTAGATGTGCCATATTGAACTATCTGTACTTTAGTATTGAAATTATAGTCCAATAATTCACTTTATCTTTTTGTTCAGTAACTTTAGTTTAAATCTTCGAACGATATTTGAGAATCAATTAATTCGTAATTCGAATCACAGGTCGACAGTTTGTAGAAACTGTTTGCAGGAAATCTAACTTCAGTTTAATGACGGAAATCACACAAAGTTGTCTAACAAACTTTGTTTACCAATCCGGATTACAAATTGGCGGCACGTGGTCTGCACCTGGATAACTCCGTCTCCTTGCCTTTAAGTAATTTCAATAGAACGTTTTTATACGTTTATATTTAATAATATTTTTTTTTGAAGTAAATAGAAATAGCCGTCAAAATCCTCTATTTCCTAAAGTCACAAGACGGGTTTATCATCTTTCAGTCGTTTTCTTAATATTGTGTTAATATGATTAATGTATTCAGCTTTATTAGGAATTTCATAGAATAAACTACTAGAACTTCAGTAAGTTTGTGCCCATAAATAGTCCTTTCGTTCAGATTCTTACATTGAAATATTGGTATTACTGATTAGGTTTTAAATTAAGTTAAATGAAAGTTATACTTACATATTTAAAAATTGACGTGGGGGTCCCTATATCCCGCTTTTTAGCTAAAACAACCCAGAGCAATTGTAATTGTGGGTGGTTGTAGCCTATACATGTTATCAATAATTGTATTTTAAAAAGGAAAGAATCCAGCGAAGCGGGTGTTTTAAGCTTGTTTAACATAAATTTAATATACATATAAAGTGTATCTTTATGTAATTACTAACTGCCACATAAATCATTGAACATTATGTAATTAATTCAAATAAATTATGTATGTATAAATTTTGAGATAGGGGAGAAATGGCTCTGAATAAAACGTTTCTACGGAGTAATTCTTTAAACGTGATCGATTGAGATGGATAAGAAATAATAAATGAAGCGGTTGTCACGTGAAGTACATTAGGTTCGAACTCGGAAAAATTACGTATTTTAGATTTTCAACAGAAATTTTCGTACTTTGTCGTCATTGAGTATTGAATACATTTGGAAATAGATTACTCACTAATCTATTCTCAGAGAGTAAGTATAGAAGAAGTTTGATAGTCCATCTTAAATTATCGATTTTAATATATAATAGTATAAAATTATAAATAAAATTCATCATTCACGGCGATGTAATTACTTTCTAAATGCAGGTTCAGACTATAAATTTAGGTAAATAATATTAGGTTAGGTTAATTGTCTAAAGTGTTTGGGCACATTTATGGTTATGTAGATTTAATCCTTTTCATGTCCTATCCCTTTTCTTCTTTCTCCGCTTTTCACTTAACATTATGCGAAGCTTTATCGTTTTCCCCCTTCTTTCATTAAGAAGTATGTGCTTGACTTTGGTTTCTGCTCCTCATCCATTTTACTTCATCCCAGAGAACAGTTTTTGATGTTACTTACTCTTATACAAATATTTGTCATGTATACATCGTTGGCTAAGTAAGGCAGACCTCGTAAATACATTAGATAGGATTTTACAGGAGGCACAAAGAACTTAATTACATTATATTATTGTTGTTTACAGAAAAGAAATGATGACAATTCCTGGCTAGTGTATTTGGGACGATACGAGTTTTGCTTCGATAAATATTATGTTTTTTTAAGTAAATAAAACGAGCTCTTTAGCAGGTCTAAAGAGATCGTTTTATTACGTAATATTGTAAAATAAAAAAAAATGGAGTTACAAGATCTGCCACTTTAGGCGAGAACATAATATATCTAAAATTTGACAATCTCGCACAATCGAAATACATGTGTTTTGTAAAACGTTATACATGATGAAACCGCCTGACACTAGAGCTGTAAATGATATGGTTCAAAAGTAATGGCGAGTGACGCCATTAAGTTCAGCATGTAGCAACAATCGTTAACGTACGGTCGTTGTTTCGCAATCCACTGAAAAATTTCGAATATTTTATTTTCAGCGATTTTTCCCAGTTAAATATT
>JWHW01047231.1:29509-50252 GCA_000931545.1 Papilio glaucus
AGTTTAAAGTGCAACCCTTACTGCATCAGTATACGCTAAGCTTGGACTTATATGTAGTACTTGTAATGTACTCTACAAACTTACTTAGAAAAATCAAATATATGGCTAGTATAAACAAAGGTAATTTTTATTTATGATGTAGGATTGACCTTTTTAACGTTTTAATCAAAGATTTTACATACCTCCAGATACCTAACTGGTGTGTAAAAAGTGGAGCCACTTAAGTCGCCAAATGGCGATTTCGTAAAATCGAAATATTTTCTCACAACTAAAAGATAAAATCGAGCATTTTATCTTTTTAAGCGTTGAAATCATATAGTAAACATCAAAAAATGGTATGTCGGGTTTTCAATCTGTCAGTGGAAGATATTAATAATAAACAGTAACCTACAAAGTAAAATGAACATTGATTTTATATTATTCCTGCCAAAAACAATTTATCCCTTTAACCATCTTATGCTGTATGAGGAAAAGAGGGCTGATTAAAAAAAGAATCAAAGTAATCTCCCGGAAAACTAGCCTCGCGGGATTCCGCTGATGTATTACCTCAGTGTTGAATCGATTGCTCCCGTTAACGTCGCTTTTATTGCACACACCTCGCTCGTGTGTGAGAAGAAACAACATATTTAGTTGAGTAAGCCTCAAGTTTAGCTTCTCTTTTCTTTTATCGTTGCTATGTCTTTCCTGTCACTTTAGAATGCTATGATTTTTTTTGTTTTTATTTAAGTAAAATGTTAAAGACATAAGCCAGCTTGTAAAAGTTTATGTTAAGCACGGTCCGCTATGTCCTATGTCATTTTCTGTATCCCTGACAATATGTGTATCAAATTTTATGACGATCGGTTGAGTTGTTAAGGAGTTAAAGCATAACAAACAAACATTCGCATTAATAATATTAGGTGGAATTTCAAATATCAATCAATTTAATTCATTCTTTAAAATAATCTAGTGTTACCTCTATTTCTTCACCTATGTCTATTTGCCTGGTACTGGTGTCTCTCATCAGGTGATTTGGTTAGTTAAAACAATTAACTACTACCCTGTCACGCCAAAGGGCTCAAAGATTTTCACCCGATACCAAAACACACATAGTCGCTTTAATGCTTAGATTAAATTCTAATACGTCATTTGAACTAAATCCGTAGAGAACTTGAATCGATTTTCAATATCGAATCGTTTTCAGTTTGTCGGTTAACGGGTTTTACAAACTGCCGATCAGTTGTTAAAGTAAGCGGCACCGAAAAGTTAGGCGAGCCGTCAAACTCGAATTTTGATTTGATTACTGACAAAGTATTACTTAAATAAAGTTATATAAACCAATAATTCTTTTGATTTGCATATAAAATGTTATTATTATGTTTCAATACATTAAGATACACCTTTTCTTGTAATGGAATATGATGTCAAACGACCAAGCGACGAAGTGACATCCGCAACAAGCACATGTGTTGCAGATGCGTTGCCTATCTTTAATGGACAGAGGAGGGCATAGACAGGAATAAGGATATTTCCTTTTCTCCGTTAACCCCCCCTCGATCCCATCCTCTCCTTATGACCAAAGGGTGGGAAGGGAAAGAGGACTGAAATTAGGCCTCCGGCACCTCACTCATCCGACGAAACGCAGAGTACTTTTACTTCACGCCTGTTTACTTACATTTTCTTACAATATAATTAACCAATAACGAACGTTTTATAATTTTTACTTTATAAACTATGTATAGTGATTGTACTATATTATAATTAACAATGTTATGATTTTTTTTTAATAATAACGTGTATATATAATAGATTGACGATGGATAGATATAGATGAAGGATAAGATTAAAATTAGGAAATGTGAGTCTTGAAAGAGGACGTTGAGACGTGAATTTTGTAAGGTATACTTCGGTAGTTCGAGCATGCTGAAAGGATAAACGAAGAGAGAGTGACAAGACAAATCTATGTTGTAAAAGTGAGTGGCAGTGTTGGTAGGGGACGTTTCTCCTATCCTATCCACACTGCCACCATATGAAGTTATATCTTTTAGTATTTACGCAATTAGTTATTAGTACACAGGACCCGTATCTGATAATTATGTATGTATTCGGAAATGTATGGATGTAGAAGAAGCAAGAGAGTTATGACGGGATCGCGCCATTTTTAGTTATTTAAATGTTGAACACCTAAAAGTTATAACAAACGTACTATTTAATTTAACCGATCAAATATTTAACAATTGAAATATCACAAACTTCGTATTTTAAGAATATTTACTGAACTGTTATGAGCTCGGGCAGAGCCTCCGCTCACAACTCTGTCTCGAAATGTAATCGCCATGAATGTTTCTTACAACGCCTTATATAGGCAGACTTTCCTACCACGTCCTATCTAAATTTATACAGTGCAAATGTAGGTAGTCTAAGAACTACTTTACGAATGTCGGTAACCTAAGAAAAAATTTACAAAGCAACGAAGGCTAATCTCTAACAATTTATACAAAAAAAAATTACAGAAAAGGAGTTCAAGCATAAGGTTACAAGCAGTAGCAGATTCGACTAAAGATAAAATTAATTTAAACGTCCATAATGTCTTTATGTATGGAAATAATAGCTAGATATGTAGATAAGGCGAGAGGCAGGCAGTCTCAAGGGCCGTCTGCCGTAAAGTATCGCTTAATGATGTGTAACGAGCGAGTTCGGTCGCCGGGTTTGCATGTGCATGAAATGAAACCAGCCGGGGTGACGTCACTGAAACGATTCCATGTTTGCTGCGTGACTTTTTGATTTATTCACGCTACACTTCCTACCCAAATGTAAAGTACACTTGTGTTGTCGACGCACAAAACTGTTACCGAATAAATCACAACCCAAATTGGTAGGTAAATTTGTATTAAGTCTTCATTTTAATCTTAGTATTGATGTGCTCAATGAATTGTTGAAATTATTATTGTACAGTGGTAGAGCCTGCAACAACAACATCTGGTGCACGAATGGGCCGGCTCGACCGGCGTGAAGTAGAAGTATTCTGCGTTTCGTCTTACGAGTGAGGTGCCGGAGGCCTAATTTCAGTTCTCTTCCCCTTCCCACCCTTTCATCATAAGGATAGGATGGAAACGGGAAGAGGATTGGACGGGGAGGGGTTAACGGGGAAAAGGAAATATCCTTATTCCTGTCTATCCCCCTCCTCTATCCATTAAAGGTAGGCAACGCATCTGCAACACACGTGTTTGTTGCGGATGTCTATGGGTAGCGTTCACTAACATCAGGTGATCCGCTTGCTCGTTTGCCACCTTATTCCATTAAAAATATATATATATATTCTAGATAAAAAGAGTATTACATCCATGCCTTTTCTTCGTTTCGTTTTTTTTGAAACCCTTAAGCTTTTTCCACCTTTCGCCATGTAAATATATTTTGTTTCATACACAAGACTATATACAACAACACATATGCTTTATGTCTTATATCTTAATATATAAACGTTACTCCTATTATTGATTATTAATATGAGTTTCATATGACAAATGTAGCTTCATTTTAATTTAACTGACAAATCATTGTTTAATATTGACAAATTATAGGATCTATGAGGATTTCGGTTTTATAAAAATACAGCGCATTTCCGCGACGTTTCCAGTGACCGCAGGCAATCACGAATATCATTAAAGCTCAAACTGAAAATATTGGTTATAAAATATTAGTGTCAAACATATGAAAGTCACAGGTATTGAGGAATTTGTAACAATCGATGCATTACATATTATTTTAACCGTTTTAGCTACGATCTAACTTTTCAGAAAGAAAAAGAACTATCTAGATTTAATAGCACGTGTGTGAACTCTTAAGAAGAGTCTTTTTGGTGCCACATAATAATCACATCATCCACAATAGCAGAAAGTATTATAGGAGCGTTGAAAGAGAAGGGAAGTAGAGGTGAAGTGAAATGGAAAAAAGTGATGCACGGGGCACCTGACTCATTAATCGAAACGCACACTTCATGCCCATATCATTCATCTTCATCATTCTTTTATAATGGTATAACGAACGAACGATGCGATACGAATCTTCGTTCATCCTGCGAACGGCAAAGGATTGTAACAAGTTGCCAGTGTCAGTGTTTCCGTCCAACTATGACGTGAGTACCTTCAAAAGAAGAGGGAATAGGCTGTTACTAAACTACGACCACATCGCCACTTCGAATCACATGGGATCGTGGTTAATCGCTATTTTATTCAAAAATAAATTCTGTCCAATCTCGATACTTCGCCAGTTAATCCGTCCCTTTCAACCATTGTTGCAAGTTGTTTGTTTACAAAAAAATATTCCTCACATACAATACAGTTACTTAAAATACGCACTATATCAACCAGTTTAACTTATAAATAATTAAACTAAGTGCAAACGTACCGAGTCATTCGGATAATTACCCTCTGGTGTTGCGAGATGGCGCGGATACGGACTCTCAAATTATTCGGTGACCGCTTGTAATCCATCCGCCGACATCCGGCAATCAAGGTAATTATATGGTGGTAGAGTTGGCCGCCCATTGATATGAGAACCCCATTAAGGAGTAATTGAAACATCTCTTTATTATTTACATAGTCATTTGTTTGTGTCGAAAGTAAATTAAAAAAACACAGGCAGTCATGAACACTGCCGAACACTGAAAACTCAAAACAGGCGGGACAATAGTTCAGTTCAAAATTAAATACAAGATAAAATAATAAAAAATTCGTTGAAACTGTTCCAAAATCAAATAAGCGCATTGCTGATGCATGTTGTCGCGTACCTAGAAGATTTTTCCCTACCAATATCGTCTAACGCGGCTAAAGAAGTTTCCACTTCAAAAATATCATTGTATTGTAATGTATCCCGAGTCAAGGCATCATATTTTCACCGAAAGAACTTGTGTTCTTCCCTTGTATGCACATCGTACCAAAGAACTTATGTTCTTTCCTTGTATGTATCGGACACCTTATCGGACAGGTATTTAACTTCAAATTTTGACTTTTAAAAACAAATTTTGGCTTTTTACAAATCTAATTAGAAATGTTTCACATCAAATTCGGACTTTCAAGAATTAAGTTCGAACGTCCATTTGATAGTTATACATCCACTTATGCTTTTTAAGTCCAAATTTGATATGCAGAAGTCCGAATTTCCTTAGAAAATGCTGTAAAAGTTGTTTTTTGCGTGTGTGTATTGCGTATTTAGAATTATTTTTCCACAGTTGTGGGCCTTGAAAGTTGTAACATGCTCGTCACTTCCGCTGAGCTTTATATCTCGTAGTAATTGCACATTATCATAGTACTTTCAAACATTTTATGGCTGCACAAAGGTTACATCAGGTCGTAAAATTAACAAAGACTCATTGCAAAACTGGTTTGATATTACCTTTGTTTAGTTCAACTAGCGAATGTAATATTGTTATTATTTGAAAGATATAAGCAACAAATACTATGGTCAGAAATACCTGAAAATACCTGTTAACTCTAAAATGTATAAAAGATAAAGACGTTCAAAAAGAAGACATTGGTTCAACAAATGTTAATTATTTACCTGTTTGAATGGAATTGAACAACAAACAAAATCTAAACTAGAAAAAAGTTAGTCCACGAAAAGCTTACCAGCGCCATCTATTGCGAAAAACATATAACTACTATCGAATTGATGTGTAACATGTAAATCATACGAATTCCGCATGATAAAACTTATCCAAAATATTATTTCAAATTCTTTTTGTATGATAAATTACTTCATTAATTTGTCAATTTGTACGATAGTAATGAATTCTGCCCTCGGATACTAGTGATTATCGATTTGAAGACGGAAATTGCTCGGATGTCGCCCTTCAGTCCTGCAGTGTCTGCTAACAAGCCTCGCACTTGATACCCGACGAGAGGACTAGCACATAATTTGTATGTTTGTTTAGTTGCATTTTAGGGGTGGAATATAGTTTTTTACAACTAGTTAAAACTTACTGTTTATTCTTAAAGAGTATACTCTTCTAATGGTTCTGTATTTTTTTTGAAGAAATAATTTATCTACAGAATTTTAACACGAGCTTTTAAAGAAAGCTAATCAAATCAAATCAGAAACAAATTCAAATTACTGCATAGTAATACAATTTTTAAAATAATGAGATTCTTCTATCATATGGAAATAGGGTACAGTTTTTCGTATTTAGTTACGAATAGTAGTTTTTGTAAAATGTTAATTTTTTAAGCCCATTATTCTTCTTTTCTATTCTTAATCAGTGAAAGGGTAGCGATAGTGTCTTTCTCGATTAAAATAAAAGACTTAAAAGAAAATTAAATGAAGAAACTTTTAAAATATAAAGCACTATTATCATATTATTATGTAAGTTGGAGTTTAAGCTGTACGGAGCACTTGCGAATAGTTAACCTAATTAGAATTTTCTCCAGCCCGGCACTCTACAATGTAAATGTTCTTAATTCGTTTAAACAGAGACAAAAAACCCTAACGAAATAGGAGACGATAAGAAATAAAGAATGAAAATGAATAAAAAAACGAAATACCGGCTTATGAGTCTTTCAACCAAACTGGAGTAAGTACACGGTACTCGTCTTTCCCCGAATTATATTTAATACTCATATACTCCGAATGTCGAGCCATAAATCTAATTCAATACATATAACGCACTTTTATGGCAAACCCTACTGGAAATACTGAGTGATTTTCAAGGCATGGTCATCAGCACTATCACAAATAGTCGCCGTAAGTGATGGCCGGGTTAAACAATGATGTGTTCTAGTTTTATACTTCCAAACGGTTCGAAGAATATTTATGTGTTGTGCAAAATCTTGATATACAAGATTTTGACTCGCGGTCACATATCGAAATCGCTAGAGGCGATAACTGGATTTTTCGCTCATTTGTATTGATGATAGTGATACTATTATAATTAAAATCATAACGTTTTATTTATGAGGGGAAAACAAGCAGCGAGATGCAGATGTTGAGCCATCACTGGCGCCTATAAACATCTGCAACACCTTGCATATGTGGATCACTTGTCTTTGAGAAGGAGGAGTAACATCTTTCGTAGAAAGGAATGTCTTTTGTTAAAAGATTTTAAGTGGTATAGGCTATACCTTTTCCATATTATCGGCCAATCATGTAGAAGACTAACCTACTGCCACATCGGAACCTTTTGGCTCCATCGGCCATCTGGTCTCTCAGTATGTCCTGCCACTTAAATTTAATTTTACTGTAATGCCGCACATAACCCAGAGGGGAAGGCAGAGATTATGGATTTAAATTTGGCGCGATCCTGACACACCTCTCCCGCTTCTACATTCATACATTATACGCATACAAGCTCGTCGGTTACGGGTGATCTTTATATCGCCCTTCTTTGTTTAGTATGTTACTAATTTCCCAAATTATATTTTAAAATAAATAACAATATGTGGCAAGTAGCAATTCGTAATATTAAATTGGAATCCCTCGTGCCAGAGAAGCATTTATGGATGAATATTTGATAATTTTCTCATAAACTTATACCACAGACGATGTACCTGCGGACGCAAGGCTTCTTAAGGCTTCCTCTGTTAAAAGGGTATGTGGTCCGGTATTCCCTAGGCTTGCCTATAGTTCTAATATTATGCATCCCAGGTGAAATCAGCTTTTAGTAAGTAAAGACTTCTTAGTGTGCCTAGAAACAATTTTACACTTAAACGTTGTTTTTGTACCTTAATATTAAACAGCGAAATTCCTTCATACAAAACTTGTTAGAATTTTAATAAGTCGCTAACTGGTTTTGGACTTCTCAAATACATTTTTTAAAATGAAGTTACTTCTGCGATTTGTAAAACAGATAAAAGAATGTTTCTAACATGGTACAATTTCGACTCTATCCATGATCTCTAACTTTTCAGTAATTCATAAAGGTGTAACTCCTTCAATGAATGGTTAATGTTCAGTAAGAAGTATATTTTTTAAATCAAAAACCAATATAATAGGCACCTGCAGATTATCATTCTACATTGATGAGCCATGATTTTTTTATCCAACATTATTATCTTTTTTATTAAAAAAAATAATTTTCAGCCGTGAAACAATTTAAGACATTACGATGTACCTAAATTTATATAACTTTTACATTGAATACTAAATATTTTATTCTACTCCGTTTTGTATCAGTAGACGAATGTTGTATAAATAAATGATTCATGAAGAAGCATCGAACACTGTGAGCTGAACCGTGAATAAAATCCATTTTATAACAAAATAGTGCAGTATTTTTAGTGGCTAGAGATTCTCGAGTGAGATGAATAAATTGTACAAAGGAAGTAAAAACATTTTAAGAAGTTTTAAATAATACATAAGCTCTCGAATAGTGTATAAAATACATTTTTTAAATATTAAATTTAAAAAATCATAACTGTGTATTGAAAATTTACAAAATAAATACAATTAATAAAAATCACAAATCGGCACAAGGTATACACATATTTGTGTATACCTTGTGCCGATTTGTGATTTGGACATGTATATTGCTAGGTGTGACCAACGATCTAGGTATAGAGTTCATTCATGCATTCCTACGTACAGAAAAAAAAGATAAAAAATTAAATAGGGTACTATAAAACAAAAAATAAATTCTAATGTTTCTACTACGGATTACCTGACTGACACAATAAGAAATTAGTAATGAATTTATCAACATTGAGATTAAATATAGACTAGAAGAAAGTTCACAGTGGTGTCCGCAACAATATCTGTTGCACGAATGGGCCGGCTCGACCGGTGAAATACCACGACCTCACAGAAAACAGGCGTGAAGTAGAAGTACTCTGCGTTTCGTCTGATGAGTGAGGTGCTGGAGGCCTAATTACAGTCCTCTTCCCCTTCCCACCCTTTCCTCATAAGGATAGGATGGGAACGGGAAGAGGACTGGACGGGGAGAGGGTTAATGGGGAAAAGGAAATATCCTTTTTCCTGTATATCCCCCCTCCTCCGTCCATTAAAGGTAGCCAACGCATCCGCAACACATTTGCTTGTTGCGGATGTCTATGGGTAGCGCTCACGTAACATCAGGGTATCTGCTTGATCGTTTGCCACCTTATACCATAAAAAAGAAAGAAAGAAATTAACGCTACAATATATAAATACAAATCAATGATTATCAATGACACACACAAATGATAAAAATGTGAAACGCCATTGGCGTATTAAAATAAAAATAACCGTAAATAAAAATATAAGAATTTATTACAAATAAACTTTCATCGCATTAAATTGTTTTGTTATTTCGAATTACTTTCTTATATCAAACTACGAGTTGTTTTCTTAACCCTGGGGCGACTCTGTTTTCATTCTTTACACCCCTTTTCATTATATTTTGATGCGGAGAAGCTCTGCTCCCGACAACTGTTATCGTTGGTTAATATCGAAATGAAAACAAATCACGAAGACGAAGGAAAATATTGAAAAATAAGTGAACAAAATCACCTTCTAGATATTATGAAAGGAATTTTATTATTTTTTAAAATAGCCTGGACAAAATATTCTACATTATTATATTCTACAAATTATAAAATTATTTATTTCAAATACATTAATGCTCCATCCAAATACAGTTGGATCATGATTTGCAAACATTTTATATAAATACTAGCTGTGCCCAGCGGTTTCACCCGCCTTGCAATTTTACCTAAACGAAATGATATTACATACGTACTCTAATTTATAGTATAATAGTATTTACTCTATTTTATAGCATTTTTATCGAAAAAATGTTTGACATGGTTCTTTAAATTGACATAATTTCGCGCTGTATGTGAAAAATAATTTTCCCTGTTTTCCCGCTTTTCTCCTGAAATTTTCTTTGCTATAAACCTCACGGAGCCCGAGACCTTTCCAACGAATGCAAAACCGTGGAAATCGGTTCGTGCGTTCTGGAGTTATAGCGTCAGGAAGGAAAACCCGACTTATTTTTATATTATAGATATTATACTTACAGATAAAACACAAGTCGTAACTTCTGTCATTCTGACTAAAAAGATATTATCATTGAGAAGGAACAACATTAAAATATCTCGGTTACTAACAGGCATTTCTGTTTGATTGATAACATTATGGGCAATGTGGACAACTATGTCTTTATCTAACTTAAAGTACATCTTAATATGTATGATTCATTCCATAGTTTTATTTATTTAATATTCAATTCACAATACGAATTTGTGTTCATAAAATCACTCATTCGTCTATTGTGCACTTTTAATTAATGTCTAGATGATTCATGCTTCAGTTAAAGTTTATACGAGTTTAGACGATGTTATTTAATTAAAAATGTTCAATGGATGAAATTAAAACTACCCCTATTGTTAGTCTATTCATGAATAAAACATAAAACAAAGCGACCTAGAAAAGCGAATGTGAAATTATTGCAAAGATCACATAATAATGTAGAATGGAAAGGGCATATAAAATGTTCCATTAAAAATGTATTGTACTGAAATTTCAACACGTGACGTAAAACCCGCAAAGCCCGCTGAGCCATGTTAGTTTTTATTAAAGCGCTCGTTTTGTACAAAGAAATTAGGTGTACAGTATCTCCTCTTGGGTTCTTACATTCTTTTCCGAGTTGTATTATTCAAGTTTCAGTGCACTAGGGACTTTGCGTTCATTGTAAGGAAATAGGACATTTTGTAGTCGTTTCTACATCTTTGTTTAAATTTTGTATTTATTTATCATTTAAGTACCTCTTTTGTGTTTTTAAACCTTTAAGTTTTTTCATTTATCTTTAAATTATATTCTCTTTAACGATTTCAATTAAATCTATTAAGGTTGTTCGAAACAACAAATACTCACCTAAATTACTAACTATTGCTCGCGACTTTTACCGTTTCAAACCTACCTATTAATCCAATTTGCAAATACCATTAAAATAATTAAAGAACACAAATACACAAGAGTTATTACGAATGAGATTTTCCTTCATATCTTAAAAAATATTTTTTAAAGATATTTTCAAACATTTTACCCTTAAAAAGAAAATTTGCTACAACCGCATTTCACTTGAGTACTTTGGTTGCCGACTTCACTTTCAGACTGATAACGAGTATTTGCTTAATGCAAACGGTACTTTTTTCCTCTTTTAGTACATGGAAAAGTATTCAGTTTGCACCTGCCGCTTGGTTTCAATCTCTTTGAGTTTTGAATCAAAAAAGAAAGAAAAGAAAAATAAACTATTTAAAATGCATTCAAAACGTCAAAAAAATAATTTTATATCATTATTCATAAAGATAATACAGTAATTGCTGTAAATGTTGTGTTATTTTTCGATATAGAATCCTGTATCTTAATAATTCACCGACAGTTTGGAATATATTATTAACATACAAATACTTATTTTCTATTTTCAAGTTATATTTTTTACTTATTTTATATAATTAATATCGTAGTCACTTTAACTTAATCCGCTAAGTGGATTCGGTTTGGGTATGTTGAAATAAATGAAGCGAGAATAACGAAAGAAATTTATGTTGCAAAATTGAGTGGCAGTATTGGCAGGGACGCCCTAGAAGAACTTATATCGATCAGATTAGTGGCTCACTAAAAAGGGCGATATAAGGAGCACCCATAACTGACTAGCATGTATGCGTATTTGTATGAATGTAGAAGAAACAAGAGAGGTATGCCAGGATCGCGCCCAATGGATATCCATGATCTCTGCCTATCCTTCTGGGTTACGGGCGAGAGCTCATATTCATATTTATTCACTTTAACGTAGTACATTAAATTCTAAATAGGTTATATTGGTTAAGCTATAGAAATAACACAGTTGCAGTGTTTAGTACTCTTGGGATTGTTATGTACTTAACAGGAGGTCTAAAGGAAGCTTAAGGTTCCCATCTGACCACAAACCCTTTTAACAGAGGAAGCTTTAACAAGCCCTGCGGATGCCAAAATCCTATCGTACAAGACATATTATGGTTTGAATTTGAGAGTACAATGTTAATTAATTATTCTTGATACTTGAAATGTACTTAGACTTAAGAAACAAAATATAGGAGCCCAGTCTTCTTTCATTCATTCGTTCAATCCTTAACAACAATAAAGATATTGTTACCTACATTTTTAAATGTAGGTCTACACCATCTTAAGCGGGGAAAGAAAACACTGTAACGAATCCTAAATTAATTATAACTGTACTTTTAGAATACTTTTTTTTTATTACCAGTTAATGTTACATTTTTTATTATACACATAAAACTTCTTTTGTTAATTACCATACCCAGTAACTAGGTCGTTGTATCTTATATGTATTTAATTAAACGAGTTGAGAATATTTTCACTGTTAGTACATGAGTAGAGTAATTCTAATTAGGTTAATTGTAGGGAACCGCTCTGTGCAGCTATAATTCCAAGTGATAATAATATGTTATGTTAATAATATGGTAATAGTTCCTATATGTACAATTTTATTCATATTACTTTCGCCTTATGGTTTTAATTATTTTGTTTAGATCAATGCATCTGCGCACTTTTTAAACTAAAATCTTGAACCTGAATAAGTCAGTTTTAAGTCTGCAGTTAGAAACATGCCTCTCCTTTTTGTCCAACTCGGATTATCACAGTTATTTGTATAGCCAAAAACAAGATATTTTCGAGATAACTATCACCAACTGGTGAAATAAATTTTTTATTTTGTACTGTCTTAGGAGCTTTAGTTCTTGTCCTATGTTATAATCTTTTATTTTGCGACGTTTAATATAAAATACGTTTTCTAGAAAATATATTCGTTCGAAGACGTTAAGGATCCCATGTAAAATATGGCCTTAGGGAATGGGAAAACGCAGCGACATTCTGTAATACACGACAGCTCCTAAATTTATGTCCCTAGTACTTTGCTAGCTGGAATATTCACATGCTTTTAAAATGTAAATACTTATTTGAAGACTGTTGTACACTTTAAACATTTCGTATACATTGTAATAAGTGTTTCTTAAATTCTATATGGATAATATCGAATTTACTTTCCACAAATATATAATAAATAATTAATTCCTTATCCACAAGAAACGAGCTAACAGTACGTTTAGATTTTACTGTTGCTTCGGGCTTTAGATTATTTAATTTGTACATATAGTATTTGAAATATAAACAAAGATTTTATTCGTCAATGAAAACGTATTCAATGCGCTCTCGAATTTTTAGATCACGTGCCCACGGAACAATGTCGCATTGCAATGACCGGTCATAGCATATCCGGTACAACCTATTGTGTATTGTTTCAATTTATGTTTGACAGAATCGATTTATACAAATAGAGACCGCCGCTTTGATATAAAAAGAAAATGTAAAAGGAATGCATTTCGAAGCTATGACAAACGAGGAGTTGACCTTTATTATAATTTACTAGCGAACCGCCCCCGCTTCGCACTGGTTGTTTCTCAATACAAACTTTCATCTCCTACTTTAGACGATGAATTTAGACAAACCCTTTCTTCCTCGTTTACATAATATTCGCAAAATTTCAATTCTCTAGGCCCAGTTGTTTAGACTGTGCGTTGATATATGTATGTATCAGTCAGACAGCCAGTTTCTTCTTTTACATATATAGATTTTCTATTATAGAAAATATTAAAGCTACTACAAAAATAATTATTTTATTTTATTAACATTATTAGAGAACATTAGATTTTTTGGGATTCAGAGAAATCATTGCGATATTTCATAAGTTTATTTTTAAGTCTTTTACTAAACTGGCGCCCGGTTTGTATAAAGCTGATAAACGGAATACTAGCTAACTGTCAACTGCCACAAGAAAATGTCATTTGGGTTGCTAAGAGTATGATCATCAACCTTATTTTTCTATTTATTTTAGTAACTGAAATTGATTTTACATTGGGTAAACTTGACAAGAGAGTCGTTGAATAAAAAATTGACAATATCAGAAACCGAGTGTTAATTAGGTTGACAGTGTTTCAAAATTATATTTAATATTGCACAAAAAACGAATTCCGCTTCGCTCATAATTTAAACCAAACAAACATGTATAATTTACATGATGTAACTTTTATACATACAGTGGACATACTTTTTTGCCTTTTCATTGTCAAGAGATAACGGGACACGGTGTCCTCGCTGTCCCTATGAATATAATATGCGACGTCCCGTGGGACGGTGTTTCGTGAAAAAAGCCGTTTTAAGCAACTTGTTCAAAATTCACAAAAGTGATTTGTTAAAGTGGAAACATATGTTTTTCAAGAACTCAACGAGTTTAATAATTTAGGCTCAACACACCAAACATTTACGCTCCAACTCTAGAGAAAAAAAAACAGATTTTTTAATTGAAATAGAAATAAAAAATCCGTTTAGGTTACAATAATAAAATGGTAGTTATCATACTACAATGTTAATAGCACATAAATTACAATGAATAAAGAAATCTGAACATTTTCTTATAAAAATTCGCTAGAACTTAAATATCTTCTACACTAGATGAGGTACTAGAGACCTGAAGATACAACCTAGAGTGTCATTAATACGTGCTATGAGATTCGATACGAAGTCTCCAATTTTATATGCAACGAACTCAGTGTTGCTAATACATTTCTATTAAAAAATTGGCACAGAAATAAGAGTCACTAGTAAACATTCGAGTAATAATTCTAAAGAAATCGACATCGAAATTAACTAATTCGGAAAAACGAACGCGCCAGTAGTGTCGCAGTAACGAATAAAATTCAATTTGCGAGGTGAGGCCTGAAGAGGGTCCGAAATGACGGATAAAAACGTTGACGCGCCAGACGAAACTTAAATGCTCCGATACACGGATCTCGAAAAGATATCCACGACGATTGCAGATTGCTTTTTCCATTTCCCCGGGGAACTTTCGATTTAAATGTTTCTATCCCATATCTTTATCTTATATTGACATTATTATCTTACATTGAAAACAATTATATGAAATAAATGACCAAGTCCTTTTTAAATCTCAATAATTTGCAGAAATAATTAGTATTCAACAATTTCGATTTTTGTAATGTAACTTTATTTAAGGCGTATGACCACGCCTACAAAAATCTTCTCAGGTTCATGCATGTCACCTAGAAACACCTTCACCCTTGAGATAATACACATCATTACTCTAATAATAATACTAATCACCCCATTACAATTGACAGCGGTAGAGCCCGGAACAACCACATCTGTTGCACGAATGAGCCGGCTCGAGGCGCCGGAGGCCGAATACTAGTCCTTTTTCCTTCCTTACCTTTTCTAATAAGTAAAAATATAATAGGAAGGGGAAGAGAATTCGACAGGAGATTGGATGGTTAGGAAAAGTATATATGCTTTTTCATGTCCATCCCCTCTATCCATTAAAGGTAGGCAAGGCAACGCTGCTACTCATTATCTTGCGCGATAGTAGTCACTAAATATCGGTCTTTTGCTCATTTGCCACTTTCTGCCTTTAAAAAGCCAGCTGTGGACCAAGCTTCGCTCTGCGTTGTATTTTGTATGTATCATGTTTTTTCGGAATAGCGCCATCTAACAAAAAGATGAGATATGAATACGTAATCAACGAGAATTCTCGTTTTACAGATAAGACATATCGCTCGCTTATATTAAATTTAATATTTTCTTTATACCTTTACTCACTGTCTTTCACGCACTTAGCCATGATATATGTTATAATAGCTTAGATATCTTGAGTCTTTTAGAATTTATATTTTCCAGACGAAATAATTTCGAATGCTTAAAACATTTTAGTGTGTTTCATGTTTGATAAAAAATGAAGTCCACATTTCACCTTTCCATTCTCCGTTATCGGTCTCATCACATTCACGTCTGGAAAAAACATTTTTTACTTTGAGTCCGCCATAAACTATGATCAATTCCCTTTTTGACGGTGCAATAAATTTCGTTTCGCTGTGAACGAGGCAAAATTTTTTGACAAAAGCTTGGAGGGAGCTCGCACGTCGTAGATACCGTTCATAATTGGGAACCGGCTGTTTGACGCGCTGACAAGGCACGCAGTATAACGACCATGGTTTGGTTTTGCAGACATATGAAACCGTCTGTGTGAAAACAATAAAAAGATCACTTCGTCTTTTATTTACTCTTTGTATTAGTTTAATTTACAATCTTTGCGTATGTTACTTTTATAAAAAAAAAAAACATAAATAACTGAAACTTTGGCTAGAATGAAATAAATCTGTCTTGCACCGTCAATCAGAAACAAATAATTGTTATTGTATGGAAAAAGGCGGCAAACAGGAAAACACCAGAAATTAAGCACCAATTGTTTGTGTAGAGCAGAAGGGAATGGATAGACAGGAATACGAATATTTATGTTATTTATAAAAAATATATGTAAAAATATGCTGTAACAAGTACTCATACTCATAGACAAAAGTTAAATTCAAATTTTTGAATAATTAATTGGTAATGTAAATTTAATTTATGATTTAAATCTTTGTTTTTCTGGAGATAATAAACATTGTTGACTCTTTCACTCCAGGGAGTGAGTATGCCACGTGTGCATGACCAGGAATAATTTCCAAAAAAATATTAGCATATCCTCTAGAGACCTCACGTAGCCGAGGAAGCGAGTAAGGCATTTTCAGAGGACTTAACATTCTTAAGTGTTAAAGAAAAGTCAAAAGAACATCTGAAATGTACGAACTTATAAGTACATGTTACCATAGACCTGATAATAATAGTGCAAATGAAGTCAATCAGATGTCAGTGTCAGCAAGTCAGTGGACATTATAACGAATGATTTCGTTTTATACAAACATACAGACATGGAAACAGCTAATAAAAGCATGTTAACTATTTCTAATGACGCAGATTTTTAGACGGGTCTTCATTCGTTATATTATATTTTCCGGTGAAATCGATTAAGGAAGCCGTCTGGATGGGTAATGCAGTGCTTATTTCAGCTAGTGACTTAAAGTATTGTACGCTATGGTCGAGCTCTTACTGCTCGACTTGATTCTGTAGCATTTCGAAGTCTCTTTGTATTTTTTACCGCGTGTACTATAGGGAGTGTTCCGAGGAACTGTTTGGAACAATTCCTGCCACTGAGTTTCGTCATCGCTCAACTCGACAGAGCTCCAACTACCAGCCTCACCATCTTGATTGTTAGCACATACTCACTATCGTGCAGCTTACGCGTAATTTCCTGACTCGCACAGCCGCGTCGTGGAATGATCGCCAGCGGCACTTCCAAACCAATACGATGGGGTCCTTTAAGAAGCGAGCGTACTTCTTCATTATCGCCCGCAACGCATCTGCAGTTCTCTGGTGTCATGGTTATGGGCGTTGGTAGTCACCTCTATTAGGCGACCCGCTGCTAGTTTGCCCCTTATGCTAAACTACACTGAAATAACATACTGCATCCGAAACATTTTGGTAATAATTTGATTACTTACTTTCGTAGGTGGTTTTTTATGGACGAAGGTGGCAAACGAACCAGCGGTTCACAAGATAGGCGGCCTTCTGTGAGGTTGTGGTGTTCCACCGGTCGAGCCGGCCCATTCGTGCAACAGATGTTGTTGTTGCGGGCTTTACCACTTTTTTGTACAAAGGAATATTTGTATTTTTTCCCATTCAGAACATTGGTTCTGCTAAACCCAAAATACGGCAACTATGAATAGATCCATCAACGCCCTGATTTAAAACATAAAATACTACATTTCATAATTAATTAATGAGAAGAAGTTAAATAACTCGGCTTTAGATAATAAGTTTTCTTACTCGATTTCCTGCATTACAAATTCATCGTACCGTTCTTGGACTGACCGCAAAGAATTTTTAATCTACAATGTTTTCTGTCGAGAAATTTTATAGCGTCTGGCAAGAATTAAGATTAAACTCATACTTTGAGCAACAAATAAAGAAAAAAATATAGGCAGCGTCTACAAATTAAAATTAAATACATAAAATACTAGCTTCGCTTCTCACGGAACTTAGTAAATCGCGACTGAAAGAAAAAAAAAATTAACTTCTACACATCAACAAAACAATATATAGCAACATGAAACAATAAACTTGACCCCTAGAATCTCCAACGACGAGTTACGCAAGGGCTCAACCTATTTTGGTTTTCCTTCCTTTACGATTCAACAGTGTTGGTCCCAGATTTAGCTCGGCAGCTTGTGATTTATCAATGTACATATTTTCTAACATAATCGTAATAAATAAGGTCCTTATTAAATAACAAATAGGGGTATAAATAAGTTACGCCGCAACTTGACTATTCAAAAGAATTACCATTACCGTAGCGATAATTACTACGTCATCATAAATAGATAATCAAACATCAATACTGTTGATTAAAAAACACTTAGCTAAACGTTGAAAGTTAAGATTTGAATTATTCGTTTGTATTATTAGTTTATGTTGAAGTCAACAAATAGTTTAATTCTGTAAGATTGACGGACACGGTCCCCGCGGTCCTTTGTTTGCTCCCGGTGTGTATTCGGTAATCCACTGAAAATTAATTACATCCTAAGCATTTAGGTCCGCATTACATGAATTACTCTTCACCCGAGCTTAACTTGACGTTTACTTAAACTTATTAAAACTAAACGTCTCTTCTAAACTGGACATTTTAATAAGAAAGTTAAAGTTAATTAACTTTGATATCGTACAGCCGCCTTGTGGAAATGAACTTAGGTTAGGTTAGGAACACTTAAGTTCAAGAAAAAATCATAAGGAAGAAGTCCTTAACGGCCTGCATCTGTAGTTCCTCTAGTGTTGTATATTCATGGACGGCGGAGATCACTTAATTTTAGGCGATCCGTTGCTCGATTGCCCTCTGCTCATATTTTAAAAATAATGATGACGTCACCTCTCAGTGCCTAAAGAAAGAGATTAAAGAATTGCGCGGTAGATGGTGCTTAAAAACATTTACTGTACAAGGTTTTATAAAATTACAATCACTTCTTAAGTCTAATGAATGAATGCACCAGTGCTTATCTAAGACCTGAAAAAAACATTTTTTTTAAATT
This sequence comes from Papilio glaucus, assembly GCA_000931545.1. Lineage (NCBI taxonomy): Eukaryota > Metazoa > Arthropoda > Insecta > Lepidoptera > Papilionidae > Papilio > Papilio glaucus. The sequence goes on from JWHW01047231.1 coordinate 48,487, forward strand.
CTTAATTGTATCCCGGACTAAAAATCGATCAAAAACGATTAATTTCTTAACGAATCCTGAGAAGAAAATCCATAATGTAGTAACACTGAACCCGCATTAAACTTTAATTACTTTTTATCTTAATCCGACTTAAACTAAGACGAATAGTTTTTAAAAGGTAAGTGAAAAATTTACGACGGCGTTCAACTAAGTTATTCTAGACTTGCAGCCAGACGTGAAGTGCAATTCATTTCCATTAGCCCAGCCCGCCTTTGCTTTTCACTTTGATATTTTAACAACGTATAGAAGGATGCAATTAAGCCATCCATCAATAGTTCAAGTTAAAGGACTATAGGCTTCAATAGCTCTTGTCACTTAAACAATAAATAAATAAATATGCGCTCACGCCCGTAACCCCGAGGGGTAGGCACACCTGTCTCGCTACTTCTACATTCTAACATCTACGCGTGAATGCTGCTCGGTTATGGGTGCTCCTTATTTCGTCTTTTTTTAGTAAAACCAATTCTTAAACAATTAGTAGTTTAAAAAACCAGAAAATAGCCGTCAAAAATACATTGTGAAGAAAAAATACCCATCTAATGATGGCTCACTTTTGAAAATCAGTCAAGCCGTGTATGCTACAGGACCTTTCATGGACAGAGGAGAAAAAGAATGTTTCCAAATCCATCCCCTCCCCGTCCAATCTTCTTCTCTTTCCTATTCAATCCTTATAAGGATGGGATGGATGGCACCTCACTCATCAAACCGCGACCGCTCTGCATCCGCTCAGTGCGTTGAGACTCTTAGCTCTTACTCGAAAATGTTGACGTCGATACAAAGCAAATATGTGTAGCTTTGGTTAATTTAATACAAACTTTCAATCACTCATTAATTAAATAGCACTTAAATAATTTATAACTGAGTACTGTCGACTAAATAGTACATTTACTTTGTGTTACTTTGATGAATAGTATGTTCAGATCTTTCAAATTAAATAAATCATTCAGATCCATGTATATTTCAAGGGTTGAAAATTGATTAAGTTTATAGGTAAGTTGTTAATGTTAATACATTTTAAAGAAGATACTTTTTTCCGTATTGAGGTCGCATTTTCCGAGTGTATTTTGCTAGCCTCTTTCCGTTCAACTTACCAACATTTCACGCCTCCTTGAACTCCTAACTGGGATCTCCCAACTTTGAGGGAGTCAAAGCAATTACAAACTGGAATATACAGTTAACAAAGTTACATCTTATAGTTTATTAAGCGCTTAACTGACTAGTTTCCTTTTCTTAAAACAATGCTTTGAAATACATCTCGATTTTTCTTTTACCAATCTTTTTGATAAAACTGTATGGACACCGAGCCTTAGGGGCTAAGCGCGTAACGATTTGTGTGTTGAATGAATGATTGAATGAATGAGTGAATGTGTGATTGATTGAATGCGTGAGTGATTGAATGAGTGAGTTAGTGTATGATTGAATGAATGAGTGAATGAATGCGTGAATGAATGAGCTAACGAGTGAGTGCGTTTAACGTATTTTAATTAATAACATTACAAATTCTTGCCACAAAATTGATTAAAGTCCATTCGGAGCTACAAACTGTCAATTAGATCATACTCAAAGGTATTAACTGAAATTATTGTCAATAATATTTCCGTCTGGTAGCGTATTGTTATGTTTCCATTCAGACTCGGACGCGCCGCCATTTTAACTCGTTATTTCGGACGCTTTCCAATCCTCACATCGAAAATTGAATTTTATCCGTTACAACAGAACACTGGACG
>JWHW01047246.1:14654-31822 GCA_000931545.1 Papilio glaucus
GTTTAATCTGAGCGCTGAATAAATGAGAAGCATTTTCTTAATTAAGATCAGCTTCCGATTTCCAAGCAGACTCCGCCGTTTGAACTTCCACAACATGCCTTTGCTTTAAGAAATCTTTTGAATTACTCCAATATCCATTGATGAGAACATAAAAGGTACTTGTTTCATATTATCCTTACTGAATTCTTTATCAGATTAACCTTTGTTCTTTTATTTTATTATAAAACAGTTTTATTTACTTATTTAAATAAAAAGTAGACTATTTGGAACTATGGAGACGGTGGACTTAAGTGGAAGATTTCAAGGAATGGTGCATATTGAATACCTCATATCCCATAGCAAATGTACAATACCAGTATAAGAAGAAGAACAATGTATCTGTACATGGAAGATATTTGAGAAAAACTATCATTGGGGGCCCTCACAAACGCAATTAAACCCAAAACAATGATTATTCGAATTTTTGTCTGTTTTTCTGTGCGTTAATCTCAGAAACGGCTTAACCGATTTGCGTGCGGTTTTCACTAATGTATTGTGGTAAGCTTCACTTAACATTTAGTGTTTGTTTTATCTCAATCGATTTATAAATTAAAAGTTATATCAATTTAAAAACCATGACAAACATTTGTTCGATAAAAATGCTATAAAATAGTTTACTATTAAGTAGGTAATATAGACTGTCGACAGACGTGAAATTCAAAACTTGTGGACAGGCCCGACAATAATAAATAGATAATCAAAAACAAACCCTTTCATCTTAACAATAAAATTCACAATTGAATTCAAGAAAAATAATTAAAAAAAAAAATTGAAAAAACCGTTCCAAATTCAAATAAGTATGTTGTCTGCCAATATCAGATTTTCCTCTATTAAATATCATCTAACGCGACTAAAGAAGTTTTTACTTCAATATACTAGAAACACATAAGAGTAAACAGTATAGTCGGTGCTTCCGCGAATATTATCTACCTCTGAATACATTTAATACACTTAATCTACGCGGAGTGCACGTGTTTAAATTATTCATTTCATGGCTGTGTACACTAAACGAGCTTCATACATTTAAAACAGCGTCTCGTCCGTATATTTATTACGGCCGGTGTTCCGCCGACGCTTACTTTGAATGTCTTCTCTATTACAAACCGTTTACTTAATTATAGGTGAAGATGTTAATACTGTAGTTGCATTACAATTGCGGAAGAGATACTCTGCATGTCCACACAGGGTGTTTAAATCTTTCGGGCTATTTAGCATTTAAACTAGAAAGCTGACATTACATGATTGAGTTTGAATCAACTAGTTCTATAAATTGATGGCGAAAGAATTTATTATTGAATGTATTAGACAAAAATAATGAACGTAAATTAATAATAAGAATGAAATGAAGGGAATTCATATAGAAATCTAATTCACAAGTGTAGGGACAAAAAATAAACTTGGTTATTTCGAATGTAGGCGTCATGATTTTGTAACCTAAACTAATATTTCATTCAATATAGTTATTATACTGATTGTTAATGTAGATTTAAGGCGAATGATGTTTTTGATCGACTTTAAAAAAAAAGAAAAAAAAGGTGGAGGTTCTCAAATCGCTTACCTTAGAACGTCGACATTACTTTTGAAATCGGTACCTTTTGTTTCCAGATTGGTCTCATTTTTTTTATCCCAATGCTGCCGGAGTTTTTTATTACTACGAAGGAACTGAATTCAATATTTTGTGGTTTTACTAAGTTTAAATTATATTACAGTAATATAATAACAAGTAGTGTGTCACAAGAGCTTTGTATTTGTGAACAGTAATATACATTCAAACGATTCTTTTCCACTGAATTCAATGTAGCCTAAATATTGTTTTACGTTGAAAAAATCTCACAGTGAGAATACGCGTGGGGAAAAAGGCACTCTTCACATCAAGTACAAGGGCCTTTGGGATGAAATAGCAATCGCGATCGTTGAGTGAGTTAGTTGGAAGTCCCTTACGACAAAACTGTACGAAACTTAGTTTTATTTATATTTTTACTTCAATACGAGTACAAGATAAGGAAAGGGAGGCAAAAACTTTTACTTGACTTCGCTCAATTTGTATCCGTTCAAGATATCCTATTGGTGACATGTTTTAGGACCTGATTAACTAGACTAGAATTCTCGTGTATATGCAAAGTAGATCAGTTCAATTTAGGTGAAGTGAAACACCAGCAATCTAATTATGCAAACACAATCGTGTTATAATGGTTTCGTAATTGTTAATTCTGTATCTTACTGATTAATTCTTTCATAATGATTTTTCAGTGGTGTACTACAGTGTGACGTCATTAGCATAGAAGTAAAGAGGGCTCGTGATTTATCTTTTGTTGTCTAGATCACACTTTTTTCAATTCTTTCGTATCTAGTTATTCTTCTTTTCTTGTAAGTTACAGATCTTCTTAATTTAACCTTTTTTCTTTTAGAAGAGTAACCAAATGGTTTGATGTGACTGCCACATTCCATCCAAACTCAACCAAACCCATCAATAATCATTCAATTTGAATGTAATGAATTCTACTCGATTTTTTTTTCAATATGAGTTTCACAATTTCTATTGTTAATTTAAATTGGGATAGCTTGCATATTCTCTTATTCAACTATTATGGAATAAGAGACAAGTTCAACGAAAATAATTATAATAAAGAGAATGAAATATATGCAATCCGATTCGATGTTAGATAGCATATATTATTCATGCTTATATATGATACAGTACGACCAGTACACCACAACTCTGCGTACATAAAGCGTGTACTCTGTGGCTAATTTCGAGTAAAATATTTTACCGGCAGCGGCCTCGTTCAATATTTATCGGCCGTAAAATCAGCATCCCCATTGAGCTTCGAGTATCCAGCGGAGCGATGACGAGGAAACTAGTTGCACGTAAATATAAACTCTATTACCTTTGTTAAAATGATTTTTTTGCTACATACTTTATAAAATAAATAAATATATATGACAACATTTATATGTACTAAATCCTTTGTACGTTTGTTACTGTTTCAAGCAAAAACGACTGAACGGATCGGGATGAAATTTGTCACAGAGATAGATTATAGTCTGGAATAGGCTATTTTTTAACCCGAAAAAATATACGGTTCCCGAGGGATACATAATATGTTTTTTTACAGGTGCATATCCACGAATCTAAAAGGGGATGTGTGCATGTACGGTTCCTATATATTCCGAAACGGATACCCGAGCGAAGCCGGGGCGGATAACTATTATTAAATAAAAATAGTAAATGAGGCTCGATATAGGCAGTAAATGAAACATTTTTGTCCCCGCACTTGGCAACGTTCGCTAGTGTTACTTCACGTAAGACCCTTCTTGAGCGCCTCTTACACTTGGCTCTAATGGGCCATCGAGGCAATCATACTGAACTCAAATGATTTAACAATATAACTTATTTAGTACAGTTTTTAAAGCATTAAAACGAGTAAATTATCTTGACGATGGATTATTAACTGTAATAAAAAATACCGTTCCTATCGACTTCTAAATTATCCTACTTGTAGTAGGATAATTGATAGATTAGAGTGTATTAACAAGTGTACTAACAAACAAATGAACTGTATTGGGTCGAGAAAATATAATGCTATGAATTTGAAGTGGTCAAGTTTTTCCTTTGTATATTATTATTATTTAGTTTCTTAGGATTTCCGAGTTAGATAGCTTAGACGGTTAACTACTTAGTTTTATTTTATTCTACAAGATAAGACTTGCAGCGATCAGCTTTCAACTGTCTGATATTCAAACTAAACGGTCAACTCACTAACACACACTCATCTTTTACTGAACAACCATATTCAATTTGTGCAAAGGTTTCGAATCCTTTGCAATTCAGATTCGTTTTTTGGATCGCATAAATTGCTTCAATGACCTCTATCAAATGCAAAATTATCCGAAACTATCCAACACAACTGTTACACTTGGATGATCAGAGGATGAGAAATGGATAGGGGATAAATATTAAAAAAACATTTTTTCATGTTACTTTGATATTATAGTACCTATAGTAATCCCGTGGTCTATTCTAAATATAATGATCTAAGCCAGAAATTCCTGCCAGTGGGTCGCGGGCGAATGTTGAGTGGGCCCCCAGCCCAAGCAGTATTTTATTAGTTAAAATGGATGAAGACCGCACGGTGCCATTATAAAAGAAGCGGAAGACATTTTTAATCTAGGGACTGCACGGTTGCGATACCAATTTTATTTTAACTTATTTAATTTAAAAATAAAACGTAGCACAGTCCTCATGACCAATATGCGTTCATTGTGAACCTTATTGCGTCGTGATATGTTTCAATATTAAATATGATTTAAGGATCATTTTGACAGTGTTTCTTACGGTGCTTAACTTTAATAGTGGTATATTAGTAGAGTATTTAGTTGGGAATTATTCGCCGTAACGTAGTGGGTGTTGAGCATTTGGTTGATATATTTGGAGCGACTTAGTGCAACGCTCACATATTTTCTGCACCAATCGGCACGACTCCCGTCACTGAAATTAATGTGTGTTAATACCATTTAATGATTTAATTAAGTTAAATATTTGGTTTCCGTTAATTGAAGTAATGCTAACTGCATTGCCAATACAATTTGCTATAAGTTTTGGTTTTATATAAAATATTAAATTTTCAATGTGAACACAATGTTTTTGAAAAGTCTGAAATAATTTTATGTATGTACATGTTGATATTGTGGTATATTATGTTCTTTGTTTTATATAACAATTGATACCTATTATAATGTTAAAAATTGACTCATCGTTCTATTATCCAAACGATAGACAAGCACAAAAACGAGAAAGTTTCTGTAAACGGAGATGAAAGGAATTTCAGCCAACGAATTTCCATTTTACATTATTAGAAAATTTTATATTACGTTAGATTTTATTACAAATATCATACATTTTAAAGTATTATTTAAAAAGTATAATAGTTTTAAAATTTTACTGTAGAACTATCGTGATAAAATACGTGATATGGCAAGAATATGAAATTAAATGAGGGTTTAAACGGGATTAAATAATTACACTTCTAAAGGTCTATTGTTATTTTAATTAAAAGCTAAGTAATAGCATCTTAAGTATATATTACTTATGTCTTATTTCAAGATGGAGACATCATTATGCGTAAAATATTAGACGGGTCATTAAGTAAGAACAAGCGGGCGCAGTCACGCGTACTTGCGGTTAGGGTCGCACTGATTTATTCAACCACTAGATGGGACAGTTGCTGGTGGGTACCCTGCCTCATGAAATGATAATGTTTAGGAGTTATTGTATTTATAGTATGGGTATATAAATCACAAATCTTTGCATAGGCTCGGTTTCCCTTTAATATTGTATCTATGTAAAATACCGTATGCATTTCCTGATTGTGATATCAATAAGACGTTTTTAATAGAATTTTCAAGGAGACCTTAAGCAGTGTGTTTGCGGTTAACAACATAGAGTGACCTAACGCCGTGTTTGACGAAGTTTACTGCCAGTCCGTTTAGTCTAGGTTTTGTTTTATATATTTATGACCAATACTATTTCTAAAAAAGACCGATATAAGGAGCACCCATAACCGACGAGCATGTATGCGTAGATGTGTGTGTGAATGTAGAAGAAGCGAGAGAGGTATGCCAGGATCGCGCCAAATGGAAATCCATGATCTCTGCCTACCCCTCTGGGTTACGGGCGTGAGCGCATATTTTACTATTTCTCAGACTTTAGTCGTTGGATTTACTTTTGAAACTGTATAATATTTAGAGGACACATATAAGTTCAAAGAAAAGTTATAAATAGTTATTCAAAATAAAATTGAAGGATACAAGTTAATCCAGCCTAATAAAAATCTAATAACTGTGAAGTTATACATTTTCGAAAGTTGGAATAAGACGTAAGATTTGTAGCAGAAGAATCGATAAAGATTAGGTAAAATAATGTAACAGCTATATATTTTGTAGACTAAAGTGTCTGCATGCACACGACTTGTTCTAAACAACGTCGTAATTTCGCTTAGCAGAAACTGTGTTCATTAGCACATTTAATTGAATACGCTGAAGTGTTTCATTGCGCCTTGCACTTGCTAGCGCCCGAGAGCGAGGCTGTTGGGTCGAGGCACCGCTTAAGGCTCAAAGTAATGGCATTCGAATTCGGCTGTTAATCCCCGGGAGAGCTTTCAACAGGATGTGTCGTAAGCTTACTGCGACTTCCCGGATATTCGAGTTATATATACGTGCACCTGCCTGCTATGATTCAAAGATCTTACAATGTTTAATGGTACTTAGTACTTTACATTAATCAATTATAGAAATATATAGATGCAAGCAAACGCTTCGCTGGGTCTTTTTCTTTCATTTAATTTCTAAGTGTCTTTCATTGACTTTCAATAGTTTTTATTACATACTAGCAGTGCCCCGCGGTTTCACCCGCCCAGCAATTTTACTTAAACGAAATGATATAACCTACTCAATACTACCCTAACCTCATCATCATTTCCCTGCCCTTTTCCCGCGTGTGGGGTCGACACAGTATGGCCGTTGCACAGTTAAATTGATGAAACTTTTTTTTTTATTTATAAACCGATTTAGATAATACAAACACTAAATGTTAAGTGAAGCTTATCACAATACATTAGTGAAAACTGCACCCAAATCGGTTAAGCCGTTTCTGAGCTTAACGGTAACAAACGCACAAAAAAAATTCTAATAATCATTGTTTTGGGTTTTATTACGTTTATGAAGGCCTCTAATAATAGTTTTTCTCAAATATCTTCCATGTACAGACAGCGATCAGTTACATTTTTATTCTATGTATAGATTTTAAATAATTTATTATATTTTGTTCTTTTTTTTTACATATACACTTTTTTCGTGGTTATTAAAAATACAATGTATATTTAAACAAGGAATTTTTACAAGATCCCTCGAGCCCTAAAATCAATCTAATAAGTCTTATGTCAGGGACGCAGGTATTGATCGCTCTTTGTTGTCCGATGCTCGCTGACCCGGAAAATAAATAAATAGATCCTACCCGTACATGGAAAGATAGGCTGACATGTTTAAAATTTGATGTCGATGTTTCGAGATATTATGCCCGAGCCGCTGATTTCAATGCTCGTAATGATGGTTGTAAAGGGGACTCATATTTTCTTACGATTAATTTAAAATATTAAAAAAGTGTTCACTGAAAAGCGTACGATATTATCTTATATGTCACTTATGTACAACAACGTATTTTAGTGATATTTTCTTCTCACTTCTTGTGTATTATTAATATGCAAAGCTTTCGTAGAGGATAAGGTTTCAATTATTTAACACGTTAAAATTTAAACCGGAGCATTTTGTTTTATTGGTTTAGACTAAAGCGTGTAATAGCTATTCTGAGTTATGGTTATTAAATGTCGAGGCTGTTTGAATGTAAATTAACATCAATTATTTTCCTCGTTTACTTTCCGGTTTGGAACGGAAGTGGTTAAGTCGCTGAATAATGACGTTCAAAATTAACACAACAGAACAGTCTCAGAGCTCTAATTCAGAGTAGGGAACAGTTAGAGATTTACAGGTGGAACTGAGAAAGCTATGCGGGGGATTCAAATACTTGTTTAGATTACTTGATTTAACTATAATTGTTGACTAAACTTAGAGTACACTGCACTAGCAGTCGTATACTCGTAGATGTTTGGATGGCTAGATTTATATCTAGTAGTGATAATTCGTAGTAATCAAGGATTTTTTTTCTGGTGACTCCTTGGTGTATTAACACTTAGTGCTAGAAATGGGTCTAATTGCTTATCTAACCGGCCTTCCGCTGGTAATGACACATTTAAGAATACATTTCTCCTGCAATTTTCAATTTTGAAAAAAAAATGAATATACTCGTAAAGCGATTAAAAGGTCTTAATAATTTATAAATTATAAAAGACTTTCTTTTACGCTGTCTGTCTGTTCCCTTAGATCTTTCAAACTACGCAACGGATTTTAATGCAGTTTTCATCAAAAGACAGAATAATTCAAAAGGAAGGTTAATATGTTTAATGTATGCATATAATAGGAGAGAAAAGCAGAGAATTTCAAAGATTTGTAATGTGATGACGTAAAAACATATTTTTGCGCGCTTACATTGCAAACGCTGTTTAAACCTTACGAGACAGATCAAAATAATGTACTATAGAATTTTATATCCTGAAAAGATCTACAAAAAAGTCCCCAATGACATATGGATATCTTGTAAGGATAGCTTAGTATTCCCATTTTAACTTTTAAAAAAATGGTCACGTACAATGTGCTACTTTAAAGCCATTTAGACGGATGCAGTATTAATTCTTATCAATACAAATACATTAGTTACCTTAAGCATTTGATAACCTAAACACCATATAATTTAAATGATTGTCTTAGGAGTAATCGCCAAATTAAAACTAATGCGCGAGAAAATAAAATCACGCGCGGGTCTCACACCGATGTCGTAACTGTTCGCTTGATGCGACCACCCCGCTCCATGCTGTCGCCCACTGTACTCAAGGTCAATGTACTTGCAATAGTTACAAAATTAACACAGCTAATAAGGTAATACAACATAAATTAATTATAAAGCGGAACGAAGTTTTCCTGCCGGGTAGTTCTTAAAAAAAAAAACTGGCAAACCTGAAATAATTTAATTGTTTATTATTTAATTATGTTACGAAACAAATGTTTCAACAAAACTCTACCCTAAACGTCCCCCGGCCTCAATAAAATCCTAAGTAACACTCAGAGTCGTACGGTTCGCGCCAAAAATATTTTCGTGCCAACCGCCATATTGGTTAGTTATGAGTCATAAAATTGCGTCGATTCCGCTTGGCGTCCCTCGGCGAAGCGATCGTATAGGTAGACTAAACGAGATCGCCCATTTTTATGCTACGTAAATAACGTACAATGTCTCAAGAGGATTTCATATTCTTTTGCTTTGAGAATAAGATTTATATTGGCTGACATATTAATTCAGAGACAATACTCTATTTGCGTACTTATAAGGTATACTGTGTACACTTAAATGTATTACATATAAGTCTACATTTTTCTACAATGAACAATTTTGTAGTGTTTGCATTCATTTAAAAATATAATATTAACAAAACTACGTCAAAAAGAAAAGAAAAGAAGACGTCAAAAAGACCCTTTACATTATAAACTATGTTCGGTGATCATTATTCTATTATATTAAGAACAAAATGTATTTTAATTTTCATAGAGTAGACAGACAGACGGCTGGACGCTACAACCTGCTCTACCTTGATTAATATAACTAATAAAATAAATTTCCTAAATGTCCGCAATCTCACGTTTGTGAATTTTGTTTTGTAAAGAGTACACCATATTTTTTTAAACATGGTTAAAGTATTTGACTAGAGAATGTGATGTTAAACTTTTCATAAGTAATAATTCGGTCTCAAATAACTATAAGTTGGTGCCGCTTATAGAAAGCCGGGAACCTTAAATGTTATTCTTCTCATTACTCGTATCATACTCTTCCTGGGAAATTTTAAAAGTTAAAGGATTTTCCGGGAAATAGAAATCAGCCCCCAACTGTTACCAAGATATACTTAGTATAAGCTCGTGTTAGCTTAAGGAAGAATCTCTGATGAATATAATTCTTTCATAAAGCAGCTTTTTACATATTTTGTTTATTTTACTGATTTGGTAAACGGTTCAATACTCTGTGCTAGATAGAATTATACTGTCCGTCATCACTTTTAATTGATCACCATTTTACCATAGCTTAGAACTTTATGGAGCGTCCGCCGAAGCGACCTTGGCGACCTCCCAATCCGGTGATATAAGGTAACAGTCCGAGCCAAGGATCGCTCTTCCGAGGGAGCCCTTGAGCTAAGTTACACAGAAGAGGCTTAGGCTAGGCGTCCTGCCGCCTCAAGCCCGGCGTAGCTGCCTCTTCCAGCCAAACAGTGACAAGTCAGTCACAGAATTAAAACCACAGCTTAGACATTCCGATGTAGGAAATAATATGAATGATTATAAACAATGATTCTGGACAATAACAAGAATAGTACGTCTTAAATATCCAGTCGTATCCATTTATTAACTATGTTAACTAAGAATTTATTTATTTACGAAATAAAAATAACAATTTTAAGCGGTATTGAGGTAGATATTTCTTTGATGATTTTAAAACACGATTAAAAATTCAATGTCCCAAAGTATTTGTTCTGTAAGTATTATGATAGGATCGTTGGTCACACGTGTCATGATATTCGCATTTCGGGCTTCGTTGGTACACTGAGGGAATAATTTGTGCCCATTATCTATGCGACGCGGAACATTGTACGCTTCTAAGCGGCGTTTTACTCTCTCATAGATTAAGGTTTTTATGTAAAATGTAATAAAAGTTTTTTTTTTAAATATTACATTTTATGGAAGATTAAAGAAAATACTACTTCTATTTATATAGTTTGATGATAATGATAATCATCGTTGTCATCATTATCATTAGAGTCATCGTCAGCCACACCGCGTCTCTTTACTTTTTACCACATACACTATGGGGATAATTCTGAAGAATTGTTTGGAATAATTCCTGCCGCCGAATTTATCATCGCTCAACTCGACAGAGCTCCAACTACCATCCACATCTTAATGGTTGGCATTCCAGTAACGTGCGGATTTCGCGTAATTTCCTGCATCGCACAGCCGCGTTGTGGAATGATATGTCGCCGGCTATCCAAACCAATATGACTTAGGTCCTTCAAAAAGCAAGCGTACTCCGTCCGGAGTTGCGGATGTTCATGGGCATCTCATCATATCCTTTTCTTTTCCGTTCTTTATGTCCATCTGGAAGGTGGGTGAATTCTATCTATACTTGGCCTTTTTTCTAAAACTTTCCTAGCCAATATGTCGTCGCTAACTCGACATATGTGACTGTCATTTCGGCCTACTGGCTTTTAAAGCTATATCGACTGTTTTTGTTTTTTTGTATAATTTTTTCATTCTGGATTGTATCGCCTAGGAAAACATCAAGCGAGGCAGGAGAGAGTATGAGCTATCGGTGGTACGGTTGTATGTTAAATGATTCTTGACTTACACAAGATATATAAAGTATATCATATATAGGTATAAACAAATAAACGTCATGTACCATGGCTGCCATTACACTGTTTATAATTTCCTCGGAAATGTTGTAGTTTTGTGGAAATCGTGAGATAAAGTGAAGTGAAATTGTGTAATATGGATAGTTAATGTTATAAGGTAATGCGAGAATAGTTTTTAACTTAAACACCTTTGTCTACAAAAATTCCAGCTTGCTTTGAAACAGGGTATACCTACATGGGAGCAGTTATTAAAATTAATGTGTATTATTTTTAAGTTTGTTACATTGCCTTAAAATTCTGCGGCCAACTTCGATAGAAGACATGTAATCAAACTAGCAGACCATGGCTCTCAGATACGGGCAGTGAATAAAAATAAATGTAGAGTACGGCCTGCATCCGATATGCGTTGTATAGCTTTGTTGGGAAATTCGCTCTGCCCTGAAAATGCATGAACACTTTCCAATGAAATTGAAAATCGGCGAAAAATGAACAAAAGATGCGGAGCAGCGACCTGATTGAAATTTCGTTTAGTTCAAAACTGAATCTTATGAAATTGTAACACTCAGTACTGAAATTTTGTGAAAATTTTATTTTTAAAGGGTCCGTTGCACGAATGGGCCGGCTTGACCAGTCCTCCTCCCTTTCCCATCCTTTCCTAATAATGGTAGGATGGGAAGGGGTAGAGGATTAGACGGAGAGGGGCTGGGTAGGGAAAGGAAACGTCATTTTTCCTGTCCATCCCTTTCTCTGGGCATTAAAGTTAGGCAACGCAAATGCGAATCTTTTGATTGTTGCGGATGTCTATGGGTAACGGTCACTTAACGTCAGGACTAGCTTGCTTGTTTGCCACCCTCTACCATAAAAAAACATGAAATGTCGTGATCTAACGAAAAGTCGTTAAATTCATATCGTTAATCAGGAATGTATTTGATGTTTTCTCCCTCGGGCGTAGGTAATGTTATGTATAGAAAGGCGCTGTTACCTTGTGTTGCCTTCGAAAAAGGTTAATGGGAAATAGGCTTTACTGAATTCGGTCCGGACTTAAGACTCTCGAGACAGGCGGGATAGTTACTGACGACATTTTTTTCGTTTAATATATTTCATTGTATCGTACAGCCACTCGGCTGTACGATACAATGTAACGTTCCGCTGTAACGTTCTTTACGAAAGATATGTGGTGGTGATTCGGTTAGAAGGGAACTGCTGGGGTTGTCGAATGAAATATTGAAATCCCTACTGACTTTTATTCATGAAAATGTGTAGTTATGAGTTTGGAAGTTACCATTTCCTTTTAGATGACTCGCATTTTTTCTATTTGATAAATTCACAAGATTTGTTATTTATTCCAGATATGGAGATATAATAAAACACATTTCCTTTATACTTTTTATTTGGTTTATAATTTAAATTGACACTTTAGATAATTCGAGGGACAAAAATTAAAAAAGCTAGTCGAACTGCACTGGCTTTCTTTAGTGACGCCTATCTCGACCATCGGAATTAATCCGTTTTTATAACAAGACTGTTAATTTAAACCGCTCAAAGTTAACTGATGGGAACAACAAAACAATTAGCCGAACTGGGAACTCTTTCCCTGAACGTCGTCAACAGATTAACGGAATTAATTTAGTTATATAATACTTTCAGACAATTTGACGTCTTTTAAGGTTAACTTATTTTCTTGATAAGCCTTTGTTATCCCAAGTTTTGACTTTAATTCAAAATTACTTTTAATAATAATAACCAGCCAGCCTTTTTAGTATGTTTCCCCACTTCAGGGATACATGCCTCCTCTCCAGGAGAGAGGGAAGGGGCCGTAATCCACCACGCTGGCCCAGTGCGGAGTGGGAGATGTCACATGTCTTCGAATTTGGTGGTTCTAAGACATATGCCGGTTTCGTCACGATGTTTTCATTCACCGTTTTGGAGCAGCGGTGATGAAATAAATTACACAAAGTAAAGCGCCTGCCTGGGTTCGAACCCGTGACCTAGTACGTAAGTCGGGGCCTATACCACTGAGCCACGCACAGCCCAAACTACTGGGCTGACAGACTTGACATCTTGTTATTACGGCGAGTACTAAGGAAGGATTTAAAGTCCACATGTACTTTAGATCTTGCAGATGAAAGTTTACATGGAGAATTTGATCCAATGACAATTGACCTCAGATTTACATGTTCTATCATATTTAAATGGGTTCAGCTTAGGCTGGTAATTCGTCGGTTAAATCAAATTTCACGGGGGGCGAAACCAAGGGACTCAGATTGTATTTAAATATAGAATATCAACCTTTTTTATTATTAAGAATATAATACCTCAATTTTTATGATAAGGGGGCAAAGGAGTATCGGGGTATTATTCGTCAGGTTATTTACAATATACTTAAACATGGATAATCGAAAAATGATATATTCATAAGTTTATTAGCAAAGACTATCAAAACAATGCAATTAAATAAGAAACAGTATATTAATGTTTTGTTTCCGACGCTACGAGTATTTTACAGCACTGGAGGACCGTCCTCTCCGTGAAAATAAGTGCTGTATCTCAATGTGCAGTATTCGCGTAAATGTAAGAAATCATTGAAGATAGTTTAACATTCGAGAAAATAATTCAAATAATTTGTATTATAGTATATTTCAATAACGACCGGTTTCTGAGCGATTTGTCAAATTTTTACTCAACTAACCTGTCAAGTTAAATGTCATCAAATCGATTTCATTTTCTGTAGTAAAAAAAAAATGATCATGCTTCAAGCAACTCCAGTGACATTTTATCGGACCTTTGACAGCTAACTAGCTAATTTTTTTCTTAAATTTTGGCTCTGGATCTCCATTGCATACATTTGAAACTAAAAATAATAATTCATATTTGCGCCTAAGTAGGCAAGTATTGTCAAAGTACTACTGTGTGACAATGAGGTCAGTCGCTTTGTCTGAGCCGGACGCGATGCCTTCTCTCTCTCCTCACTGAATATTTTAAAGTAGTTTAACTATGTTGATGTCATAAAGTCGCGATTTGACATGCTCTCTTGTGTGCGTGTGTATGTCACTGAACTTCTCCTAGACGGCTGGACCGATTTTGATGATTTTTTTTTGTGTGAGTTCAAGGGGATTCCAGGATGGTTTAGATTCACAATATGTATATAATAATTACTGTGTTTATTTATTATGTGGAAAATAACAAAGGAGTGCGTGCGAAGCCGCGGGCAACTGCTAGTATTATATAAAAAATCCTCAGTCAAAATACGAAATGCAAAATTAAAAACGTAATCGCCTTCCGTTTCAGAATTGTATCATTTTATTAAAATAGCTATGAAATTTTCTCTAAATGCAACCATCGTATCGTCTGTGAGCGGCTTTACCGAAAACGATGGCGCCCGTCCGTACAAACGATGACGTCATAGCGCGGCTTTTAATGAAAAAAGTATTTTCTTGTGTTGCGCCGAGCGTTTTCGCTTTATATCAATTTTTGTTTTCCCCCGGCGGTTGTCATCGAGAAATTTTGCTTGCTCGTAATAAGTACTACCGAGAATTTTCAATTAGATTTGCTTTCGCAGATTGTTTTGCCGAACCGAAAGCTCGATTTGAAGAATAAGGAAATTTCAAAACGTATTTTTATTGTTTATTGGTGTAAAATTTCATTGTGACACGGGCTTCATTGGAAATTGAACTTATTTAAATTATTTTTACATATAGACATAATATAGGAAGATCAAAAACATATGTTGTGCATATGTAGCATAGATAATGAAATTCGCTAGATGCGCTAAAAGTATTTTACCTTGACAAGTGTTGTAGCAATAACGTTGCTTTTCGATGCTTCTGATGATCAAGAGTGCATCGTGACGCGCGGCGGCGTGCACAACTGTTGATTGCGATTGACAGAGTGACTGTGTGAGAGTGATGGCGGGGGCGGGCAGGCAGCGGCGGTCGAGCTGTCACCGAGTGCCGTTACGGGTGACAGCGCGAAGAATTAGATTTAATTTAATACAATAAAATATGCATTGTTAGTATTAATTTAAAATTGCTCTATCTAGCTAATACTTGGAATAATACGCAAATACGGACCCCAAATAGTACGAGTTTTTAACATACATCTTATAATCATGTTCCATTCTGATATATAAGCTTGTATATAATGTAAAACTATCAGAATCCATAAGTAGTTTGTGGGTAAAAGAGTAAAATTGATTCGTCTTATCCATCCATCCATCCATCCATCCATCCATCCATCCATCCATCCATCCCTACAAAATTTCACGTTTATAATATTAGGAGGATAATAGCGCCTGAAGAAATTCGAATATTATATGTGTAACCCCTTTATTGTGGAATATCGCCATGAAGCGTGTGATTGATGGCCCACACAAGATTTATATATCCCAATAACCTTCGTCAGTTCATCTCAATATTTTCGTACGTGCCAGTAAATATCGTAGCACGTATAAATGATACATCTTAATTGGAATTCTATTACAGTTAATTTAAGATTGTTTTCTTGTAAAAATACGAAAATAGGATCAAACCTCGGTTGTATTGTTTTCCATTGAATACTCTTAATACCTTGTTTCACAGCAAGATGTGATTTTTGTAAACAAAGGTTTTTTTGTTAATATTGATAAATTCCAAAATATTTTCGAAAAACATTTTTTTCTCATATTACCTTACAACATTAGCTATTTATATATTATATATTATAAAATTTCACTTCACTTTATCTCACGATTTTCACAAAGTTACAACATTTCCGATAAAAGTATAAAAAGTGTAATGGCCGCCATCTGTAATCTAAGTAAGATATGTTTGTTTACAACAATCATATCTTGCAATGAAACAAGGTATACGTTCTTATCCATGGTGCAGCGCAAACTTTTAACCTTTTTTAAAGAAAAAACTAATGTGTATTCTTAATTCGTCGTATTGTTTTAATTGTTTATTCGTCATACAACTATTAAATGAGTGTAAGATAAATATTTTATAAACATCTATTAAAATAAAAGGTTTAGTACTCCCGCAATCATATTTTGACAGTGACATTTCTTTGTTTACATTTTCGACTTATGTTTTCGACGTGAATCAATTTATAGTTAGTTTCTAGATTGTAGTTACATTATTCTTAGGCAAAGCAGGCAATGCATTGACGTGAACACTGCTCGTTTGTCCCATAAAAAATAATTCATTCAAGCGTTAATATTTCCAACATCCTAGAAGAGCCACGTTTAGTTATACATACATTAAACTTGTAGACGATGTCAATGTATTATTCGTTGCTCGAAAATATGGTTCCATTGCGAAATGCCTTCAATCTCATTTTCCATGTCGCATCGAGCGTGTCCTATGTATCAGAACATGTGGCTTGTGAGATTGTCAATAGCGCTCCCACAATAGAGCTACTGATTCGAATTGACAGCTTCCTAAAGAAACATTTTTTGTCATTTCCGTACTTTTAAAGCTAGTAACATTCTTGTTTCTTCATCATTTCCTTTTCAAAAAGACCGCCTAAAACTTACTAAGGATTAATGTTCTTTTAAAGTGATTTAAAATGAAGTTACATCAGGGTAGTACTTTACTTATAGCAGTAGTTGAACCGATTCGCTTCGCTACATCGAAGTTAAACTTCTGGATGCTTCCCCGAACTAACACGTTCAAAGTAGTGGTGTTAGTTGTAGATGTAATAAAATAACCTTGTAACGATCGGACAGAATACTGTACAACATGAATTAGAGGTTAATTTTAAACTTTCGTGGTTTGTACTAATATAAGGTTTGTAAGAAACGGAATTCTTACCACCATTAGCCTTTTTGAGCTCCCGATATTTCGGCATAGTTTCACGCGCCATGGTCACGGCCTGACTGACCTGAGTCAGCCCGTGACTCAAAAAGGCTAATCGTGGTAGGAATCCCGTTTCTTACAAAACTTATATGAATTAGAGGATTTAAATTTAAAAAAAAAATGTCTGTTACGTGAAGTCTGGAGGCAATATACTTCACATTATATCTCTTTGTAATATAAATGCTTCTTTTGTATATAAAAGGAAACACTTTTGTG
Source organism: Papilio glaucus (assembly GCA_000931545.1). Classification (NCBI taxonomy): domain Eukaryota; kingdom Metazoa; phylum Arthropoda; class Insecta; order Lepidoptera; family Papilionidae; genus Papilio; species Papilio glaucus. The sequence continues at coordinate 31,807 of JWHW01047246.1, forward strand.
TACAAAAGTGATTACT
>JWHW01047246.1:48174-75070 GCA_000931545.1 Papilio glaucus
AATAAAATATCCTTTTTCCTGTCTATGCCTTCCTCTGTACATTATAGGTAGGCAACGCATCTGCAACCCATTTGCTTGTTGCGGATGTCTATGGGTGGCGCTCACTTAAGTGAGTTATGTGATGTGATGTTAACATCAGGTGGTTCGTTTGCTCGTTTGCCACCTTCTACCATAAAAAACAAATCTAATTGCTTAGAAGGAATCCATTCCACGCAAAATTTGGTACTATTTGAGGAGACAACCCACCATAAAATTATTGGGTTTTAAGGGGCTTGTAAAATTATGGCCAATTAAGTAATATTACGATAGAATTAATTGTGACTTGGGTTTAATATTAGCAAAGTTATTGGAGTGGAGGCCAGCCGTGACAACGCTCGATCCGTTGCCAAAAGCCGTCAGCCGGCGACTAAAGATACAGAAATAAAGCCCGTTGTCCACTTGTGCGTTAATATCGCCTCGCCGCGCCGCGGATTAGCTCCCGCCTCGTCGCATTATTGCACAATGGCAAGCAATAAAGCCGGTACTTACATTGTCCACTCACTTTTGTTTAGCACGCTCCATATCTTTCAAGTCCAGCCAAGACTTGAATACATATCTGAATAAGCTTCCACTTCGTTATGGTGGTTTTGAATTCGCTCTTTAATGTGTTGGGTTTATTATTATGCATTAAAATCGGTCCCAGATAGGTTCATTTATTTCAATCAATATTCATTGATTGAAATAAATGAACACTAAATGAAATAAAATGCTTTCAAAAATTCAATTCACTCCACTTCAAGCATAATTAATATACAAAAGTAAAATTGAAATATCTTATATGTGAAATGTGACCGCAACTACATTGAATTCTCCGGGATATAAAGCAACGTTTACCCGCCATCCGAACCTGTCTATCCTTTTCTTTCACTTAATCCACCAGAGGATTTCCCATTTCGGCCGCCATACATCACGTTCATGAGCGCGATCTAAGCTCTTGAAACGAGTGTTTATTGCTGGTCCTTCGAGTCGGACTCCAGTGAATTTCTGAGAAAAGATTTGTGGTAAATTGGGCTTTTTGTCTTCCTGTTAAGAGCGGTCATATATCCAGTTCAAGAGTGGTCCAGGTGCGTGGCTAATGGTCTTATCTCGCGTCTACTCTCCGGACGAGCGTGGCTCGTACAATGGTAAGCTTTTGGGATTTATTTAATTTGTAGCGGTCGTGGGCGACCGTGCGAAGCGCAATTTTTCATCGGAGTGTTTGCTGCTCGGCTTGTGTAAGGTATGGTTTTTAAGTATATTGCATAGTTTTTGTTTTATTGTAGATTTATTTATAACTCAGATATTATAAGGATTGTAGTAATTGGTTGCAGGAGTGTTGGTACAGAATAATTAACTATTTAAACTCCGAGCCAGGTGTTGACTTTTAATTAATTTAATGTTTCATTGACAGCAATATATAGTGTTATAAAATCTATAAAAGTTCTGATAATTCACATATAAATGAATAATACCATAAGAGTAGGAAGACCTAAGTGCTTAAAGATGTGGAAGTCTGTTTGAAAAGATCGAACAAAAGAGAGCATCTCTACGATTTAAAAAAAAATTGTATCGAATACAATTTCTTTTAAAATATTTTTCTTATTTCTCTGAATATTACCTCCTTTTAAAATGGCGTTTTTGTTAATAACATCTTATAATAGAATCTCCACTAAGCTGACTATAAAGGCGTAAATGGCTAATTCGTAATGTTTGTGAACAGTATCGGAGCAAGGTCCCCACGAGAAGCGGCTGCTGAACGCCCTGCTGGCCTCCTACAACACCCTGGAGCGACCCGTGGCCAACGAGAGCGAGCCGCTAGAGGTCAGGTTCGGCCTCACCTTGCAGCAGATCATTGACGTGGTAAGCTTACCTTTATTTACTAGATTAGATTTAATATAAATTTTATCATTTTAATAACAAAAAAATCAAAGAAGACAGGTTACAAAAACTTTGATTAGTGAAAATTAAATTGGTATATTGTAAACGAAACAGTAATGTCAAAGACATTCCGGGACGGCAGATTTAATCGCATTTCCTTTGCGTAAACATTATATGTTGTATAATTTGAAATTGGGTTAAAATGACGTGAGATATATAATGGTATTATGTCAATACAGGGCTGTATTTCGAAGTTGTATAATGTAAATTCTCAACTACTATGTTAGAACTTTCTACCAGTTATAGGTCTGATACAATAGTTCCTAAGATTTTTTTAAGTGACGTAAACTAATGTAAATCAACTGTTGATCTATGAAGATGTCTTATCTGGGTTCGTTTTCATTTTAAAGTCTTGAGAGCTACAAACAAAACGAATTAATCCACTAGGAAATTTCTTGAAAGTATATAATTTTTCATTTCTACTTTCTAAAAGTGCTATCTTATAAAATAAAAACGAAACCAGTCAAAGAGCGAAATAAAAAGCTTCAGAACCGCTATTCTTTTATTTCGATATCTCAAAAGCTTTGATTTTCTTTTATATCAATGACGAAAAATAGTCATAAAACAGCACAACTTACGTTGAAGTGACTAAGTGCATCATGAGGAAATTGTAGTTTGAGATTTTGTATTTCGTAATAAAAATAAATGAAAAAATAATGAAATAAAATTTAACCTTAAAATGTAGCGGGGACTAAATGCTTTTGGATCCTTCCTCTAAGTTCATAGTAACATACGAATTTGTACATAATATATTATGTTTTTGGACCAACATTATATTTTTAAAATAAATCGATTCGACGAAATACTTTATTTTAATGAAGGAAACAGTAGAGCATCGATAAAGTTTGTACCATGTCCCAACCGATTAGAGCTTTCGTTAATATTCCGTTGTATTAGTTAGTGGGAATGTACACGCGGAATATGGTTGTAAAATTTATTAACCCAAAAGCGCTTTGGGAACAATTGCGATTATAACGAATTGCTTTGCCTCCAAGTTTGTTTGAAGATAATGATACCCTGGACTATAACATGTTTTGTTTATTTATTAAAAAAATCAAAATTGAGTTTATTTACTTTTTTATAGAAGAAAAAACAAAATATTAATATAATCTGTTGACTGGACATAAACTTTTGAAATTAGAACAAAAACATAAGATTTTATTGTTCATGAAAGGATACTCAGGTCTAATTAATCACAGAAAAAATAATACTAATATATTTCTAATAGACACTGGTATTTTAACTGTATGTTTGTATGTCTCTGTCAAGATGGCTTATTAATTTAACAGCTGCCCATGCTGCGTAGATCTAATACTAATTATTAGTTAAATTACTACATAAATTATAAATCTAGAGGACCTTAGTCACTGCTATTCCAGTAAAGTAATTGTACAATGCACAATATATTTTTGCTTATTTCCTTCGGAGGGTAAATAAATAAAGTACTAACAAACAATAAATTCCCTTGTATTTCTAGAAAATGTTATCCTACTAAAGATAAAGCCACAAGAGGGAAACAGAGTCCAAAGAAAGAGCTCGACATCTGTGTTAGCCGTATTATACGATATCAAATCCCTCCACGTCCACTACATATAAGTGCGACCTAACAATGGCTTCAGTTCTGTTATAATAAAACTTCTAAGTGCCAAACTCAAACTGTAGTTTATTTTGTGAAGAGATTAACGATCGTAGATCTCTTCCTGTTTCCCTAACACTAGAACTTATTCTTGATAGTAGTTTAGTCTAACAACAGTTTTAGTGGGAAAATAACATCACTTGACATCGAAAATTTTAGTTTAGTTTTTACGCAACAATTTTTGTTGAATTTGATACAAACACGAATTAATTAACGTTAACTTTGAAACTGTTTCTAAGTAGATATTTTGGAAATAAAATAAAATAAAATTGTTTAGTTAAATTACAAACGCACTATCAATTGGTGTAGATCATCTTTAATTTTAAATTAATTCCTCAATAACTCGGTTTTGACTTCTGAGTTTTTTTTTGTTTATTAAAATAAATAATCTTTATTCTTATCCATTAAGTATTATTAAGTTCTAGCGAACCGAACCGGCTTCGCACGGGTAGTTTATCCATACAAACAGTCATCCCCTACCCCCTACTTAAGGTAATCGCGCACACTGTCAAATATTAGAAAAATAAACATGGTCGTTAAGTTTTCTTAAATTTTCTTTCATTTTTTCTTTCATAAGAACCTTCTATAGAAAGAATTAGCGAAATCGGTAAAGCTGATGCTGTGATCTAGGGGAATAGGGATTCGTTTTTATATAGATTTTACAATGTATAGGTATAAATAACTAGATATTTTCAAATTAATTTTTTTTTTGTTATTTAGTCGGTTTTATTTTGCATTGGTTATTTTACATATACCGTTTGAAAACCCGGAGACCCGATTACCGAGCGGGTCTCAAAGGGCTCGGACAGATATTAACTTTTTTAGAAATACGTGAATTAGCTAAACCAATTTATTACTATATTTTTATGTTTAATGGAAGTAGAAGAACCATAACATTGCCTATATTCATTAAAATTTTAGAATTGATAAGTAGCTGGGACTATTTTTACTAAATTTAAACACACGTTGTTAAATAAATTATATAAAAAGTATAACATTCAAAATTTATCCGTAAATATATGAAACGAACTAAGAACATTTAAAAATCAAAGTTTACTTTGACATCAAAAACTTTAAGTAAAACGCAAAACCGTTAGTTTAGAGACGTCAAAAGAGTAGGCGTTGAAATTGAACTTGCTCTCTAAAAATCCGGTTAACGAAGCGCTCTTGTACCCCGGCCTGATCTGAGGGAACAAAACGGAAGTTATACAAGAACGGGATAAGGTTCCGATGTAAAATGGAACAAGAACGGGACAAAGTAACTCTACAGCAGATGGCGGTAGTGCCGCGGGCGGAGTCGCTTTCAAAGCGGTCGCAGCTTTCGTTTCTTTTAGCTATATTTTTACAGTGTCATTGGCAAGAAAGAAATATAATTTTAATATGAAAATCTTTATTTTAACTTCAAAATTATATTATATTTAAAGAGTTAAGAAATTTTTACATTGAGTTTTTTGATTATAAAATTACTTTGAATATATTTATGTCAGAAAATATTACATAGGCCTACAGTGGCGAATATGATGATGGTGATAGTATATCGTGTAATTTTATAGTTAGATTTCAGTGTATTCTCTTACGATATACAATACAAAAGTCTCTATTTTAATTCAAAAACGTAAACAAACCTTGAGTCATGATGCAAAGTAACCAGAACTAATTGATAACGTGTAAAATTCGGTTGGAATTTAAGTGAATATTCCATTAAACTATCTAAACGCTTATTACGCCTAGCGCTGTGTTAGCTAAACTGCACGTTAAAAATAATTTTCATTCACAATGTAAAAGTTGATTCAGTCCCTTGATAACGGGTTGCCGGCGTCGAGTCGGATCCGGAACGTTGGAACTTCGTTAATTAGCCAAATGAAATACTTTATCTTTTATTTTATGTATACGCACATTATATTACGAAAAAACTCATTGCGTTTTGTGTGATTGTTATCTTTCGTAAAAGATAAATGCTTTATAAACTACCTACATCTCTAAGACATGAAAAGAATGGGTATGGATAGATAATGGAAAACTTTATATATAATTGATATAGTAGAACGATCTCTTAACATCTAAAATGTATCATTTTTTTTCTATCCATACAAATTTAGTAAATTTTGAGCTTCTTTTGCTCCCAGTACAGCTTTCATTTGTTTGTTTTGCTTGTTAAGACAGGTCACGTAATAGTTGAATGTTGAATTCGAACCTAGGACCTTATTTTTCCAAGTCGCTCTCTTAATCATAAGATTATTGACGCGGATAATTTAAATCGTTAAATCATGAACATTTATGCCTATTGTAATCTCACGTCTTTTTAACCTTATTATACCAGAGAAATCAAGTAGATAAACTATCCTTTCAGAGAGATTTATACATAGAGAACTTACTACATAATTTACCTAAATGTTGATAGGGATGAGGCATTTATTTATATCTCAAAATATCAAAACATAAGATCTCAAAACCTTAAAACTAAAACACTTTGGAATAACCCAGTTATAAAAAACATAATGTAACACACCAAATAAATCAAATCGAATTTAAGAAAATATTATTCGGTTGAAATAAACAGGTTATACTTTAGAATTAATGTTAATTATAAAATATTTCTGTAATGAATTGTCCATTTAATAGTTCTCCCTTTTATGTTCGAGGCTACGTGAATTGTAGCCGAATTCGTAATTGCCAAGCGCTGTTATTGAAACGGCCTCTGTTATCAGTACAACTAATCCAATCTGTACAATTCCTTTTGTCGTACGAACAAAGCTTAATACGATTAATTGTTTAAGATATTTGTAAGGGAAGAATGATTTGAATTTTGATATTTATAATGAAATTACAAACACTAAAACCGACGTACTAAAGAAAGGTGGTGGAAAGCACCCACGGCCAACGAGCATGTTTGCATAGATGTATGAATGTAAATGGAAAATCTGTGATCTCTGCCTTCATAAGCGGTTGAAGAAGCCATTCATTTTCATTTATAAATGCTTTACTAAAGAACCTTTTGTATGTGATCATCGAATTACGAATTGTCATGATTGCTTTTAATTAAAATCCAAATTATTAATTTTGGATCGACTAAAACCATTTTCCATGGGTACGATTGATGTTAGTTTTCCCCTCGATGAAAATTATAACAACCATTTGGAACCCTTGAATGGCGAACATGAGCTTACAGATTTGACATGATTTTATGTTCGTCGTGGATGAAATTTTTTTTTTTAATTTTAAAATAGTTGCTGGTAATTTTAATGATATCGTAGAAATTTATATTTAAGTTAAGTTGTACTGTAAGCTGTAAGTTATATTTGAGAAAATGAAGATTAATAGATAAAATATTGATCTGTTGATGGTCTTAAATGATTGATAAACTTTACCAAATGTTACGTAAATTCACTGTGTATTTTTCATTTCCTTCTTTGCCGCGTCTTGCATTTAACAAAATAAGGATGAGAAAAACCAAATCTTGACCACAAACGTCTGGCTTAACTTGGTAAGTGTAGGAGCCGGGTCTGGCGCCTTCGCTGCCCCGCCCTTGCAACCCCTACGGTAAAACGACGATCGATTGTATCAAAATTTATATTATTAATATTTTCCAATTTCTATTCACGCTAAAGCACAGTATCGATTTGCACTGTAAACAAATTCTATGTAAATTATTGCTTTTGCGTTATTCTAAAGCACGAATTGAAAGTATCTGGGACCAGGAGGCGGGCGCGGCTAGGGGGCGCCGCCATCGCGGCAGATCTGTCGCATGGAGATTCGGTGTTACATTGTTGTTTCTTCATTGCGCCTAACAAACATTAGATTTTGTGTGGGGCGGCGCGCGAGGCGCCTGCCGCATGCGGCCGCTCGGGCGCCGCCCGCCCCCGAGTATTGTGTGTCCAGAAAGTGTGGAATCACAGGTGTTTAGAACATTGTACTGACTGCGCCCTTTCTCTCTGTTTATGTTGACATCGTCTAACCAAATAGGACGAGAAGAATCAACTACTTATAACCAATATATGGCTGTCATTGGTAAGTGTGATTAAAAAAAACAAACTAAATTAACTCAATAAAATTTCTATCTTTTCTTTCTTTTTCTTTCCTTTTGTTTTCTTCTTTTAGTTTCTTTGACTCGAACGTTTGTTTCTTCTATGCGTTAACTCTGTCCTTAATTTCTCTTCTGCTATCTATCTATGAAAATTGCATTGCATTGTGGAGTATGCGGCAGATTTGATATTTCACTTCTGTTGACAGTTTTTAGTAAGTTTTACTCGATATTCCTTGCAATGATGGATGATCTCCATGTGAGTAGTATAGTGATTAGCACCCTGTAATGCAAGCCATCGTACCAAGTTATCATAACTTAGACATTTTCATTTGATACATTCAGTTATGAGCATTTACGTATGACATTATATTCCGTAATCATTTTAAATACTGTTTTGCAAGATCACGTAATGCGTTGGATATATTAACGGGATATCCGGAGAGATGATTTTCTTGTGACAAATAGAAAAGCCACGGAAACGAGATTTTTCTATTTCAGCAGGTTGCGGTGTATACATATAAAATTATAGACAAAGTGCAGAAATAATATTATGATGTATACAATTTTATATTAACAAATTTTGAAGCATGATTAAATTAACATTTCATAATAAAAAAATGTTTTAATCATAAAAATAAAGAGTGATGTTTTGGTAAACTTTGAATTTTTTTTCTTTATATTTAGAACAATTTTCCCTTCATTTATTTCCGCGATAAAACTGCCGTGTAGGCCGCAATGCATTAACAATATGTACTAATGGTTGACCTGAACATATTTAACTCATTAAAAACTATCATAAAATTTCTAAAACACACCTTTGTCAGCATTTATATGCTAATTAAAAATATATAAATATCTATATAAAACAAATTAACTGGCGGGTGATTTAGGTACGAAGATTTTGATGTGTCAATTGAAAGTAACATATTGGCGAAAGATGTTTATCGATTTATCAAGATCTTGCACATCTTGTTTAATACATTATAAAAATTTTCACTGTATGTGCACAACCCGGATATCCGCTGACATTTTTTTTATGTTTGGTTACGATCTGACTGTAGTACTTTGATGCATGGCCGTGGAATGAAGTTATTGTTAAAACAAAAAATTAAATACATTTTAAAATTTCGCATTGAGTTAATTTGATAGACAAATCGATTTTGAATGTGTATTCCATTTTAATTTATACAGTAAACAGAACACTATTTTATTTACTGAGTTAATTAGAGTTATTGTTAATTTATTTAAAACATTATTTAAGTCATTGAAATATTTTATTAAAAATATAAATATAAAAGACGCTTCAACAACATACTTTTACTGTTTTCGATAATTTATTGTAAAAATAAAAATTAAATTGCGTTTTAAATCTTTTTACTAGGTTTCTTTTATTTGACTGAACAATAGAGGTATGTTAGTGAGCTAATTAAATGATAATTAATATAGCATTTACCAAAATGGCAGCTTAGTATATTTACCAAAGTTGTAGTGATCCTTGAGAACCCTGGTTATGTTTGAGGAAACATCTTGGAAAGCGGTCAAAATAAACTTCCATTGTCCTTTAGACGATTCCTGTGCTTTTGTATTGTGGTATCCGTGATTAGCGAAATGCATGATATGTATGTTTGCATGTTTATGTTATGTCTGTATTTATTAATCTGTGATTTATTATCTGTGATTTTGTCATTCACTACGCGTTCATCATAACGTGAGACTCGTGTGGAACGCGACAAACACGCCCGCTTTCGTCTCACCTCACCTCCGCGATTCTACACAGAGCGATGAAGCTATGCTTTGTCAGTTAAATAACTACAAGCTGTGACGTCATCGGACTCACGTCCCATTTTATTATGGACGCGTAGTACAATCTATGTGCTGTAAATCTATCTGCTTTTGTCTGTATTATTGTAAAATTTTGTGGATTATCAAACTTTCTATCCTATTCATTTGCTAAATAAATCTGTTGATATTTCGAATCAATTTGATATTTTACAATATTTCAGTTACATTATCAACAAATTTATAAAGAAGCATTTTCATTTCACTTAAGTTTATCACTGTGTTATCTTAGTTAATATTTAGTTCACATTTTGTTAACGTTTAACTGTATATTGTTAGTTTATAATTTTCGAAAATTTCATTAACTTTAGTAAAATGATTTGCTATAGTTAAGAAATGTCTTAACAAATATGAAAAATTAAAGTTTTAAAGTATTTTAAAAAAATGTTCGCACTGGACTGGCTAAGCATAACTAATATTCCTTTGTTCAACAACAAGAGAAACTTTACCCTCTAATCGTCTGAAATGCCATTTACTTTGTTGAATCGGATTCAATCGGACGACCATCGGTGGCTTTGACACTAAGGGTATAAACACGCGGCTCAGATATTGCCTTCAAGTTGTTAAAACAAACTTTTGTAATATGAGTGGAGGGTACAAAGTTTGTAGGGGCCCTCGAGTCAGCTTTGTTACGTTGCTATCTAAATAGCGGACTCAGTTATTGTCAGTAGGCGAGTTTAAGTTGCCGTAAAGCCCGTTCGGTGCGTACAATTCGGAAACAATTTTGAAACTTAACGGTTCTCGTTTAAAGTTAGTTTTTGTTTGGGATCTATTATTCAATAGATTATCAATCATGTTCACATTTGAACAAGATTAGATAGATGAATAGAAAATAAACTAAACCTAATTGTAACTGAACAAAGTAACATTTAGTTTAATAGTTTTTCAAACATAACTGTAACGCTTAAATTTCAAGTTTACTTACGCTAGTTTCAGAAATATACAACATTCCGGATCGACGGTTTGTACTATATTTAAATTATTAAAAAGATATATAAGATACATATATTATAACCGTATGTTATTTTAATTACGTATTTAAATTGAATTATTATAACATATAGATAAATTTAATTTAATTATACTAATTGTTACTTAATAGTATTATCATTAACTTTATATTCAACCTATTGTTCGTTCGTTTGCAATTAAATTGTATATATTAAAGTACTTTTTAGTATATTAAGTTGATATCTTTTTTAATATTCCTTTAAGTCTTCGAAATTGTTTCCACGAGCTTAATTGTATATCTTTTTCAATTATCGAGCGCCAGCGATATTGCAAACTCAATTCGTACTGATATCCAATTACATTTTCAATAAAGCATGGATATATGTTCACACGGGCAGGATCGGTGCTATGGGTACACAATTTACAACGAATCGGGTTTACATTATTCGTTTGTTTAATTGCTTTTCAGCATAGGCACAGATAATATCAACGAAATACATTAGCTAAAAGTTATTGTTAAGATAAAACATGATTTGAAGAAAGTAAATTTGTGAGAGTATTATTTGTGTCTATGGCACAAAATATATTTATAGATTTACCTTAATTTGTCTCATAAAATATTTACGTATGCCAGGAATGGAATGACTACAACTTGAGGTGGAACGACAGCGAGTACGGAGGTGTCAAGGATCTCCGCATCACGCCGAACAAGCTTTGGAAACCAGACGTTTTGATGTACAATAGGTAAGGTTTATCAAGTAAGGCGAGAGATCTAATATAATTTATTTTTCAGACATGTCAAAATGATAGCCGACAGATGACGTAATAACATACTTACAAAATCACCAGTCAAAATTATTCCAAAGACAGTGAGGGCAACAAATTGTCGAATGGTGTCAAATGGACAAGTAGCGTAATTAAAGTGATAAGACAGAAGAGGACAGTTAGTGTTTGTTACTTACTACTCGTCGCCCTGCGTGTCGTGGACAAAAGAAAAAAGTCCCAATTAGGACGTTTTGGAGTCTTCGCCCGATAATACCATATCTGCTACTTTACATAGTTCATTGTTAGTCGATCAAATGTTACAAAAATTCGTTCCTAAAGTGTTGGTGTAAATAGGCAGTAATAAAATATCGACAACTTAGAATAGTTCTAGTGATCCAGAAAACCTGTGCTACTCGTATTTCTACCGAACATAGCAACCGAGATTTTCTTTTAGACATTTCCCCGGATTCAAGAGCACATTCCTAAATTGGCAACCCTGATTCTACAGGATAAACACGTGGCGTACAAAATACCTGCAACAAACAAGCCTATTTTATTTTTCAAAGCTTAAAGCCGAGGCTTTATAACAAAAAGGTCTGAAGTTTTATGTGCGATTTAAAAGCTAAATGCATAGAATGAATGCAAAGGATTAAACAAGTACTTTCGGGAGTGTTTTCACAAAAAAAACTTTAAATTGGTCATATGTATTTTGCAGTGGTCTCGCCGCGGTGCTGTACTCAACGAAAACATTTATTATGCTGCTAACTGAAGTAGCTCGTCCGTTTTGTATACATATTTTTTGTGTTAGTGTTAACTATTTTTTACAAAAGGACTATGAAATTTGTGTTAATGTATATAGTGCTAAATATTTTTTTTTTATATTTGATTATGTAATTGATTTACAATAAGGATGTAATACAAATGTCAAAAATGTATTTCGTACAAACTAAAATTGTATGAATCAAATTTTAGGCTTCGTTTCTCTAAAATCATACGAAAGGAAAATGTTCAAGCAGGTTTAGTAGACATTTTTTTTATAGATCGTGTTTGAGCGTGATGGTCATTAATAAGAGGCTCGTACTTGATCAATATTATAGAGAATAATATTGTCGAACCAGATAAAGTGAGAAATAGTTTAGACTGCAACTTTTAACCAATACTTTCTTAGTTGTTTCTTTCGAATGTATATTTATAAAACAAAATATTTATGTGCGAGCATGACTTACTGTTCGTGAAACCATCAATTCCGAGATTGTCATTATTGTAGAATATTGTCCATTATACTGACAGTGTACGGCTTTAGGGTGTCCCATTAGACCAAAAATGTTATAGGTACCTGCACTTGTGCCCCTGATCTATAGCGTACGTTATCAGAGACATAAAAAATTGCGCTCCTAAAATTTTGAGTCAAGCCTCTAAAATAAGTTACGTGTTTCAATTATTACTCAAATAAGTATTAGACAAAGAACTCTTCCAGATTACTGGAAGAGTTCTTTGTCTAAAACTCATTATTTCTTCATAAGATGCCTCCAGTATTTAATTTAATTAATTTTCAAAACAAAGAAAGTAAATCATTTGTACTTTTATACCGCATTCGAAGTAAAACTGAGTTTATTACTTGGCAAATATTGAGCAAATGGGCTGCACAGTTTACGCGCTGATTATATCGAGTTTATCGCGGCAATTTATTCGCGACAGTCGGCTTTATTGTGCCTCCGCTCGTAATGTATCGCAAACTCATTTGCTGATAGCGTTGTTATGAAAACTTTCAGCTAAACGATGTCATTAAAACTTTATAATAAAGTAATCGAATAAATTTAAAGGTTCAATTAATAGCAGATTAATACAAAGTTAACGTTAATATTTTTGATATTGTATTGTACAAACGTATATAGAACAGAATAATTATATAGTAAAGAAGAAGGTATCAATAGAAAGAAGTGTTGTGTGCCATCTGTAATCACTAGCTACACTTTTGAGTTACGTACATGAGTGCTTCCTTTTAACACTCTTTTATCATCTTAACGATACAATATTTTAATAAAAGTTATAACATACAGCCATTTAATAAGTTAGTCCTATTATCCTGATCAGGATCTTCAGGATTACCGATTTAAAATACACACTTTAACGGTCGATCGAATTAAAAGTGAAAAATTAATGATAGTTTGAAGAACTAAAAACCCCGCTTTAATAGACAACAAAACTAAAACGTAGAATTTAATTTTCAGTAGTAGTATGAAGTATTTAACAGTGGTAGAGCCCGCAACAATAACATCTGTTGCACGAATGGGTCGGCTGACCGCTGAAATACCACGATCTCACAGAAGACCGGTGTGAAGTAGAAGTACTCTGCGTTTTATCTGATAAGTGAGGTGTGGAGCCCCAAATCTACTCATTTTTCTCTTCCCATTCTTTTCTAAAACTTATTCTTTTAGAAAGTTAGCGTTAAGTGCTCGAGGATTCTAATTCTAAATATGAAAACTTGCTCCTTGTGTTTGAGATTCTAATGGGTAAGTTTTTTTTTCATTTTGTAACAGTGGGTTTCCACTGGTGTCAAAACTTGTCGCGATACAAGGTTTCTTTTTGAAAAACACTGAGATGACAATATATTTTGTACGAAAGTTTTCGGCAGTATAACCCCACGGCAAGCACAGCAGTTTCTATAGCTAATGGCGTTTGGAGCAGAAACTTTAACGATCGCACACTTGTATTTGGGTTTGGTTGTTCAACTAAGGGCTTTAGTTACTCCAACTAGATGAGGCCAGCAGACAACTTAAGCTGTCTGCTGGCCTCTCTAGCTGCGATCCATTGTACCAATTTAATAGTATTTATTTTATAGATACAACTTACATTGGTTTTCAAATATTTCGTCAAAGAAACTCTTACCTCTAGTTTAGACCTTAAGGAGATGAATTTAGAAAATATTTTTAATGCTCCCTTACGTAACAACAGAAATCTCTGTGTAAAATTTCAAGTCGTAGTTTGGGCCGTGTGTTGATGTATCTGTCAGTCAGTTTCTTCTTTTATATTTATGTAGGTTTGCTATTTCTGCAAGTATGTCAAAGAAATGTATAAATTCTATAAGAGATTACAAAAGATCAATAAAGTAAAAGCTTGCAAACGAGGTTCGATAATGGTTCCAAGTAACCCATTGATGCTAGCATCAACGGTATTATGAAAACCGTTATCGTCGTAATAGTGTTGGATATAATACGGTTATGCATAGTTAAGAAGCATGTTTGATAAGTGTCGCTTACATATCACGATTTAATGGTAGGAGCATAAAGTGTTTATCGGGGCATACCTGGCTGCCAGCCAGACTTTCTGTAGGCGCCCTAGACGCGGGTGCAAAGTTTCGTTGTTCAGATTGCAAGCTTTACTTAGTATGTGTCATCGCATTTAATTAAGTAAAATTCATATTCGTTAATAAAAAATCATAAAATAAATATGCAGAGGGGTAGGCAGAGATCTCTCCCTTCTTCTACCTAGATACATAGGCATGCATGCTCGTCGGTTATGGGGACGTCCCCTACCAACACTGCCACTCACTTTTGCAATGTAAATTTGTTTCGTTATTATCTCTTCATTCATCATTTAAAAAAATCTTTAGCATAGCACACTTTTTAATTACTGCTATACTATGCTATACGTATACTTTATTACTGATGTCGTTGATGTTCAGTATATGTGTAAGTCTGTTTTGGTTAGAATTTTACGTTTGTTGGTCGAGAGCTTGCCGATTGTGTTTAATAATTCATTGGCGGAAAGATTGATGTCTTCTGTAACTCCGAATCTTACAGCTTTCACGTGAGATTGGAATACAATTTTTAGTAGTGTTGAGAACGCTGGAAATTACTTTGGTATAAAATTAAAATTATGGAATATATGTTTTATGTCATATAAGTAGTCCTTTAAGGTATGGACTAATAACAAGGATCGGGGATAGAATGGCAGCAGTCTATACATAGCACGTTTGTTAGATAAATAAATACGAATATACGCTCACGCCCGTAACCAACAGGGGTAGGCAGAGATTATGGATTTCCATTTGGCGCGATCCTGGCACACCTCTCTAGGTTCTTCTACATCCATACATCTACGTATACAAGCTCGTCGGTTACGTGTACTCCTTTTATCGCCCTTCTTTAGTATGCTACGTACGCTACTATAAGTTCTCCTTGGAGGTCTCCTGCCAACGCTATCACTCACTTTTGCAACATAAACTTGTTTCGTTACTCTCCCTTCATGCACCCTTTCAACATGTTCGTAAAATATTAAATCCAGATTCCGAATCAAAGATAATTTAAACGCGATCGTCACTGTATCCGGCATATTAGTTATTCCGAACTGACAGCGAGTAATGTTGCCTGAAGCGTCACGCCTCATCGCCGACGCTGACGAATTTAATTACCTCCAGTCCATTACCGCTGCCAAGCCGTCAACAAGTCACTGTTTGCGATACACCTATAGGTTCCTCGATACAGCGTTGGCTTAATTTTGTTTAATCACGAAGTCCTATTAGAAATTTGTGGTCTAGCAGAAGCAAGGTAACAAATATATCCCGAAAAATTTCTAAACTTAAGCGGTCGAGAGCAGCGTGAGTAATCCAACACGAAATGGATCGACGATCTAGTCATTGTGGGAGTCCACAGAATAAGGACGCTAAAGAACCGATCCTATATAATGATTGTACGGATGCCGACTTCGACCAGTTAATCGCCGTATGAGAAAAAAAGCAGATTATTTTTGCACTTTCGCATCGATCGCAATATCGCGAACTGACAAGACGAACTGAGAATTTTTCAATTTAAATAATACCAGTTTTATTACCGAGATCATATTTTAAGTGGCGAGCAATAACATAACGTGGCGCCGTCGAGCGGCCGCGCTGGAGGCGAGCCAATTTTGCAGCTATCTTTTAAGAACACGAAAAGTGAATTATCGCTGATTTGTGAACGTGTTGTATAAAGTTGAGGACATGAAATATGGCCTTGTTTGTGCTTAGCATCGTAGCTCGGTGCGGCTTGTAAGCGTATGACACACACAGCTGTATGCGTATGTTAATAAAAACGCAGAGATGTGCACCTACAAATACGCTTTACTCATTACATTTAAAACGGGCACCCTTCCTACAGATTTATTTCTAAGAAGGCAATGTAAGATCAGAAACCTATAACTTTGTTTGTTAAACGCCAACGCAACATTACTTCAAAATTTGCGAGTATAACATTTACCGATAAAGCATCAAATTGTACGAGTCAAAGACCGGACAGAAATGTGATAACACTAATATTGGTTGGCAAAAGAGGTCTTTACATCACTGAAGTTCGGTGATAACGTCGGCTTGCTTGGCGACTACTAACTCTTATGAGTCTACAAGGATTCTATTAACACAGAGTAGTAACATTCATTATATTTTAATTTATTGAACACTAAGTTTCCGTTTAATGTTCGTGGACCGTAACAAAAAATTTAAGTCCATTTGGTCGAACTATCACGAAACTGTCAAGCCATATTTTCTATTGAGAAGTATTTTACATAATTATGGGACATATCGGAGCTCTACTAGGATTGGCTTTAGTACAGACCTCTTAACTTTTTACCACTATAAGCGCAAGTTCATACTTGTAAGTCTTGTCAACTAAACTTAACTAATATTATAAAGTTACTAATATTGTAAAGTTTGTGAGGTTGTAGGGGTAATCTCTGGATCTACTGAATAGATTTTGAAAATTCTTTTACCAATAGAAAGCCACGTTATTAGTGAGTGTCTTAGGCTACTTTTTTCTATTTATCTATCTACCCTAGCGAAGCTGTGTTTGTAGTATAATGTAATCACGCCAATAGTATTAAATATTGTCACCTAATATATTAATTTATTATTAAAGAAATAACAAAGAATAAAACTGAATATTTAAAACAGATAAAATATACTCAATTCGACATTATCGTGAAATGATAGTGTAGTGTATGACATGGTATATAATTTAATTTAAAATGCGGTACATCACAATATTGATTATTGATAAAATTTGTCACATCGGAGCCATATTTTTCGGTTCGGTGTAACACATGGCCGGTCTTAATGCGGATTTGTTGGCGGGCCGCCAGCTAACGGAGTGGTTACACGACACGTATACCATTCATGAATACAACATTCGACACGAGAGGGTGCGGATACTTTTGTTGTAGTGAATTTGTGGCGATTTCGTTTCGCCCCTTTTCAATTGTTAATGCTCGGACATTTCTTATGTCAAACTTGGTGCTTTACGCGTTCCGGATTTCCTTTGTGTCCGTAAATAATTTGTTTTCTCCTTTGTTTTAGACCACTAGTAGAGTTTTGATTGCTTGTATTGGAATACTGTTGCTAGGTGTCCAGTCTGATTAAAGTTTCCTCTTTTAAGCGATCCTGGATGTAAATTACTAGAAATTGTTTATTAACCTTTCTCTACATTTTTATTATGACGTACGGTGTGGTAAATTGTCAGAATAACTTGATGACACTTCTAGGAGTAATTTTTGCTTAAAGCTTAAGCGTAATCGTGAAAGTGACAAACTAAATGGTTGTGACCAACAAATCTTCCATTTCTACCACCAAACAACAGTGTAAATGTAAAAGGGGCGGAAGATACCCGCGAGAGCGTTTTTGTTTTAATCATAATATTTATTTATGCGTTTGCGTATAACATATTCCCGAACAGGGCGGCCGGCCGTAAAAAGTATACAGTAAAAGTAAAAGTATACAGCCCTATACAGTATACAGTATGGACTCATACAGTACCGCCTCACATAACGTGGGAAAAGAGCAGGGAGATGATAGTGCATCCTTATTTGAAATCAACTATATCAGCTCCGGCGAAAAATTTATATTTGAAATTGCAAACAATTTCAATTTGTTTTTTATCAAGTAAAATGTGAATTGTGCTACAGACGATGTGATAAATACTGCCCCGGGTGTAAAAGGCCATGGAAACCAGCCGTTAAAGTGACTGGTCTATTAAGGGACCTCTTTAACCGACGCGTGAAATTCATTGTGACCTGCGCGCCACAATACAAGCTAGATTCCATTTCTGACGCTCCCTAGACAGGGTTTGCAGACAAATAGCAACTAAATGTGGTGTAAATGTACTTGTATTTTCAGTTTACAGACCAATGTGGGTGGAATTGTCGACGAAGAATTTCAAGCACAACTTTTTGCATCAACTATTTGCAGCCACAAACGTGTGCTGGGTTTTCATAGCTTTTTATTTAGACTTGTGTCTAGATTTGAGGCGATGTTGAATTTTGTTTTGTATTTAGATTAAGTTGTAAAAATAATAAATAAATAACAAAACAGATTACGATTTATGAAATCCTAAAAAAAAATCATTTAACACTTTCTCTTTTAGTTTTTAGATAATAAAAGCACTTGCTTTAATATTTTTAACAATTTTGCATGCATTTAACTGATATTGTCTTATTTTTTTATTAAATTAAAAAAATTAAAATTTTATTTTCTTTGATGTGACAACACAGTAGGAGATGAGCAGACAATTAATGCTTAAATTGTCAAGTAACAATTGTCTCTATGAATAAAAAAATCCTACTTAGTATTGCCACATAATAATAAATAAAACTACATGGCAAGCTAGCCGTTGATTTGAATTGCCACAAGCATCGTTTCGCTTTTCAGATATTATTTTTTTTAAAGAAGTAGAATTAAGTTATTGTTTTTTTTTATAAAAAAAACAATATGCACATATCTGGAAAAGCGAAGGGATGATATCTGTGGTCATCAATGGTAAATGATATTAATTTTGGTTTTACCATTGGTCTCACAGAATAAACTGTCCCTGATAAAACCTGACCAGTACTAAAACATAAAAGTCTAAAAATAAAGTGCTTCAGATTATTTTCTGCTTAAATCACTTAATAAAGTCTTTAATAATTTAATGGAATAAAATATGAGTTTAATTTCTTATTAATAACACAATTTTTTACCTTTTCTCACAATCGTCTTTTATTGAAGAATTCACTAATGTTGCATTGAGCTTTTCACGGATTAAACAAATTATTAAATAAATTTATTGTATATAATGTATTTTTTCTCTTTGATAATTGTTGTATTTAATTTTAAGAGAATTTAAAAGCTCACGAGAGTATTTCAACGGAATTACAATTCCATATTGATTAAGAAAAGCTTTCAGAGTTTTATTAACAATTTTATGGGACTTGGTTCGGATTTACTTGATTCATTTGTAGGCCGGGCGTTAATTCTTTTCAGTACAGTCTAAGCCTGAAGCTTTCAGGGGAAAGTTTAATTAAATTCAACGAATAAAATCCGATCAACTAGTACAGATTCATTTGTTGAGAGCAACCAATTGAAATTCACTATTAATATGCCTTAACAAATTACAACAACATTGAGAAATTTAAATAAAATAATTAGTTATTAAAACTAGGCTGTCTAATTTGTAAAATCTCATAAAATACAAAGTCAAAAGCATATACGAATATAATAATTACGATGCTAAACAGTCTTACAACTAACAATATCTATAGTGTTGGCTGTGAGTATCGATCGTTTTTTTTTAAATAATGATGATAGATGAGGGTTTTCTTATTGGTATAGTGCTGACGAGGGTTTTGACGGGACATACCAGACGAACGTGGTGGTCAGAAGCAACGGCAGTTGCCTGTACGTGCCCCCGGGCATTTTCAAGAGCACATGCAAGATAGACATCACTTGGTTCCCCTTCGACGACCAGCATTGTGACATGAAGTTCGGTAGTTGGACCTATGACGGAAATCAGGTATAGCTTCTTGGTTAGATTCTATACTTTCTATCTTAAATTTTCAAACGACGAATCTTTACCAAGATGCTTCATATGAAATATTAAAAGTAATAAACGACTTAAATTATTACCAATGTAATTTATGTTTTCACTTTTGCTCGGATCTTTAGCAAAAATTCAATTAAATTTCAATATCTCAGTCTGAGAATCAGATACGCCATCTGGCATTTCATTAAACAATTCATATTGAAAATAAAGGTTTCTTGGTTTTTTCTATTCTTATAAAAGTATTAATTTTATTTCTCCTAAAATATATAATATTAAAGAGTAATGAATATATTAGGGATAGGGAATGAGGGAACCATGTGAGAAACCAGAAGGATACAAGTATCCTAATAGTTTTGTATGTACTATTTTGCATGGTGCAACAACATTATCTTTATACTTTAGCACTATTTACTAAAGTATACGATCACATTACATAGACTGCCATACGGATACGCTTCCAAATTTAATAATGAAATATATTAAAGTTATCGTCCGTTAAATACATCTAGATTTCGTAGAATTTTACACGCTTTATTTCATACGTGAAGCCTAGACGAAAAAAGAAAAGAAAGTTAACAATAATATGACGTTTTGTTAAATTAATTATAACTTTACTGTACTGTTATGTTATTTGAGCTTTGTATTATTTTTATTAACTAAATAATTAATTAAATTAAAAGGCATAACTCACGTTCGCGTACTTCGGTGTAGATACCGACAAGTTTTGGTCCATCTTCAGAATGAGTGGCCAAGTTGCGCGTTACGAGAGACCGTGAACTATCCCTCTCACCCTGAAGGAGGACCTCCAACAGGTCCGAAACTTGTCGGTACCTACACCAAGGTACACGAACCTGATTTATCAGTTTAATTTAATTAATTATCACCTTTGCGTTTAATTTAATTTTATATAGTGAAATGACCAAGTGCTTATTTTTATAACTACATATTAATAAAAATTACATTTAATTAATCAGTGTCTGGGTCATCGTTTGTTATTAGTATTAAATACAAGAAACAAATAATGACTTTTCTTTACATTCATTAAATTTTTCAATAACAAATTAATAAAAAAAACAAGCCACTTCTAGATAAATATTGTAAATAGAATATTTTATTATCATTGGTGTTTTATTGAAGTTACATATGGTTCACAGGGTGATCAATATTTTTATAATTTGATATTATTTTAAAAGATTTCTTGATTAATATTAATAATTCGTAAAGGCTTTACGTACGTTCTTTTCGTAATTTCATTATTGACTCATCATTTAAGCACGAATAATTGTGCTTGTAATTATTTTTTTTATTTATAAAAGCATTTTTTATACTGGCAACATTTGTCATTCAAGAAATTGGTATTATTATTAGGTGATACCACTGTTAATTACATTTTCCCTAGATATTATTTTGTAATGCTGTCGTCACAAGTAAGTATACGCATGACTTTACAATTATTCATATTGTTATTAATATATTTATCATTAATTACACTGCTTTATGAATAACTTTTTTCAAAGGGCCAATTTAAATTAAAAGTTACATTCCCTTATAGGTTAAAGTTAAAAAAACATTTCAGCGTATTTTCCGTATGGTGGTGAAAACATTGGTCTCATATCGCATGCTGTTTCCGTAATGCTACGACAAGTATATTTGTATAATACTTGTTTTAATATTACAGTACAAAAAAACAGTCTATTTATTTTTTCTCTCACATTTCTCTAACGCTGGATACTACTGTTTCCCTAACGTTGGATACTACAGTTTTCCTAACGCTGGATACTGCAGTTTTCCTAACGCTGGATACTACTGTTTCCCTAACGCTGGATACTACTGTTTCCCTATCGCTGGATACTACAGTTTCCATAACGCCGGATACTACAGTTTCCTTAAGCTTTTCTATTCTATTCCTATTCAAGCATTCATCGCATGATTTTTTGTTTTTTGATCAATAGTATTAGATGTTATATCCAATTTCATAATGATGTCTAAGATTTATAGTCTTTTATAACTCAGTTGATCACTCATTGTGTTTATTTCGACACTAATTTGATTTAATCTGGCAGTTGGACCTGGTGCTTAAAGACGAATCTGGAGGTGATCTATCAGATTTTATAACAAACGGAGAGTGGTATCTAATAGGTAAGTATACTTTATAGCTTTTGTTCTGATAATATTTAAAGCAAGATTTTAAAGTATAAGGTCTTAAATATGATCTCTTTCTACTATTAACTTCTTTATCAATAACAAAATATTTCAGGGATGCCGGGGAAGAAGAACACGATAACCTACGCGTGCTGTCCAGAGCCCTACGTCGATGTCACATTCACTATCATGATACGGCGGAGAACATTGTACTACTTTTTCAATCTGATAGTCCCGTGCGTTCTGATTTCGTCCATGGCCCTTCTCGGCTTTACTTTGCCCCCGGACTCCGGAGAGAAACTTACACTCGGTCAGTTGTTTGTTTATATTTACTTTTAACTTTCAACACTCTTATATAAGCTTCAGCTGTCTATGTTCTATCTATGTAAATGAACCTTGAAACATAATTTTTACCGACTTCAAGATACGGAATATTTTATGACAATACAATATTTCTTAATATATGTTCTGCCCAGAATCATCAGGATAAGAATGAATTTTATACTACAATCTTAGAATGAATTTCATATTTATCCTGATGAATAGCGCCATCTTAATAAAAATGTTGAAATTTTAATTTCTTGCATAAAATTATAGTATAATTTGTTTTATGGCGAAAATTTCTATTTTGGTTTTTTTTATTATTTCTTATATATTATATACATCTGATATAATAATACCCGTTCACACACATATACTTTTGCATGCCACGGCTTTCAATATTTTCATGCTAAATCGAAGGTACTCTCTAATGGAAATGTGCTTTAGAATTTCAAATGCCGTATCTGACGCCCGCTTAAAAAAAATTCGGATTTGGGGAAACTTGGTTTGAGTTGAAACCAATAATAAAATGTAGACTGTGTTTTGGGAAAATGTAATTATATATTTGCTTATATAGATATATGATCAGCATTGGTATCTTCAACACCATCTTATGTTTTCTCGTTTGAAGTTGTAGAGGTATCGTGCGCCATTACAATGTTTTATTCAATAAAAGTAAACATTGATAAGATTGGTTAACATAAGACGATTATAAATTTCTTTTTCATGAGAAGAAAGGTTTAAGGAACTATATTTAATTTCCTGGACAGTGATGCCTCTCTGTGAATCACAAAACATTATTCGGTTGGTCGTCGGTCTGTTTGTATTCTGTTCGCTTCTTTAAAATTTATTCTTCCTATTCTATCTACAGCGTATTTAATGATTTTAGAATTTTATACACCGACAGCAATAACCGTACCGAAGCAATAACCTCAATTACAAATTTATCACAATTTTTTCCATGCTATGTTTGATTTATGTTTTTATTTGTGCCGACAGGTGTTACGATTTTGTTATCGTTAACCGTTTTTCTCAACCTGGTGGCTGAAAAGATGCCTACAACTTCGGATGCCATTCCCCTTATAGGTATTTTATAAGTAACCAGCAAGAAATATGCACGTGGTTTCTTTAGTTTCTTAGGATTCCACAAGGATGCCATCTTGGACCGTTTTTGTTCATATCCAATTTTTTAAGTGTTATTATTATTGTGATAAAAAATAATTAAAAAATACTTTTCAATGTGAAAGAGCATCGTGCACTGCAAATAAAAAAGCTAGATTTTTTTCTAGAGTTTGTGTTCACTGTTCCTGTCTTTGTTAGTGCATACCTTGTCCTCCCTAGACATTTGAAATAGTAAGCGTCGGTAAGTTATTTTGGGCATAGAAACATTTACTTTAGTGTTCATCGTTAGACAATAATTTATAACACATTTTCGCGTTTCTATAGACAAAAGCTAGACACGGAGAGTTGTGTTGGACGACGGAATGCGACAGCCCTGTATTTAATGACTCAAGTCGGGGGTCATGAGCATTCAGTAGGGTTAACACTATGTTTGATTTCAGGAGTCACTATTCTACTCTCGCTGACGGTGTTTCTCAACTTGGTAGCCGAGACCCTGCCGCAGGTCTCCGACGCCATTCCCTTGTTAGGTACACTACCCACACCTGACCATCGACCGATCCCACTGTATCCGATTTGTTTTCAGTTTTATCACTTCATTTTGTGTCACCTTTTTTTGATTTTTTTCATTCTATCTAATAATTTTGTTGTGTTCGACTTGAGTAATTCTTATTTTAAAACATTACAAGGAGTAAATTAAGTATATTAACATCTCTTTGAACTAAATAATGCAGTTAAATATTTAAATTTCTAAAAATAACACATAACTTACGCTATATTTATGCTCGTGGTTTCTCTTTATCCTTCGTATTTCGAGTACACATTCTACATTTATTCGTTTCTCCACCTGGTTACAATGATACTGGAATCGATATCGTGTTTCTTTTACACAGATCTCTTGTATATACAGAGGTGCAAACGTTTGTATCTATATGCTACCGATTTGATAACAAAATTTCTAATATGGCAAGTAAAATGATTCTAAATTGATATCTTTTTAATATAAACGAAGTATAATTATGAGGCATGGCATGAATTTCAAATAATCGGATTCCGTAATGCTTGTCAATATTTATGGAACCGCAAAGGTAAGTTCTTGGATTTTCAGCACTTTTAATGTTTCACAATCATTTTCTTCTACTTCTTTTTAACACCATAGGACACGGAATCGATTCCATGGTGCAAAATATGTGTTATTTTTAATTTGAGTGTTAATGCTTCTTATCTATTTCTAAGCCTTATTTATTGTTAAATCTATTGCGCGATGTCCTAGATACTTGGAGGGTGGGTGGTGTAAATTAAAAATCGTTTCTAAAAGTTCTATTATTACGCAAATATGAGGTAATTTATAAATATTATTTTATTTAAAAAAAATAGTGTTTGCATGAATACTCTGTTTTGTTTTGTTTATGTTTTTTCTTGAGCCCCCGTTACCAACAGCACACAAACAGGAAATGACGTCTTTGTCCAGAGTTGCGCTGTCATGTGGACGAAAAATTAATAGAGCTAAAGGTTATAAAATTGATTAGAACACTTTGTTTCTCATAGAATGTGATATTGATGTTTACAGGTGTAACAATTCTCCTGTCGCAAACAGTTTTCTCTCTATTGGTGGGACACGTCATCACTAAAACCTCAGAGGCGATCCCCCTAATAGGTGAGAAACTCGCGTTTACAGCAAAAGTGTCTAGAACTAAAAAAAAAATCAATAAATAATTACTGTGAATAGCCTGTTCTAAAGCAAAGTGAGTGAATGGCTCGCGAGGGATATTATTTAATTTCAAAAAAATTATAAGTATAAAAGTTACAAAAACTAAACAATATTCCTCTCGTCATTTATTAAATCTCATTTAAAAATAAAACATTTAAATAGAATGCAATTATCGCTTGAATGATTTAAACTCGAAGGACAGCTTAGATTTTTTCAAATTTTGAAATGCAGACTCTCATCTTGGAAATTCCTGTGCTTCGGCATTTCTTCATATACTCTGCCACCACGTCATATAGACGTATTGCACTCGAAGCTCTATTAAAAGTATATTTGCTCTGAATTGTTAATCTTTTGGAAATAATTCTTTTGATTGGCATTCGATATCATTTTTCTTGTAATGTGTTAAAATAATTAATTTCTTTTTTCTGCCTTCAGCCAGCTCTCTGTCCCTCCGTACTCTTACAACTCTACCACTGTGTTTAGTTTCTTCATACGTTTGTCAAGTGCGCTCTTTTTCACAAAATCTATAATTAAATCTGTGACTACTGACGTCATATTGTTAAGCATGTTAAGTAGGATAAATTTAAACTTAAAACTAAATAACTACTAAACGCACAACTCTCCTAGTTTGAAATTTGTAAATAAATTTAATGCTATCTAGGACTGGTTTCGCTTGTAGTTGTCTAAAAGGATGTGTTAAAGTTAAACAGCGATTATAATCATCAAAGAGGATGCGGGTAGAGAGGGTCCAGTCTCCAAGTATCTTGCGAACATCGGATCTAGCCACTTTGCCTGGTCTGTCTATAACCCTACAATGTTTGAGTACAAAGTTAAACCGTGCATCTAAATTGTCAAAGGAACTTTGTACTGATAAACTAGATAATGGATTATTAGTTAATGATTTTTTCAACAATGTTCCTTTGTCAATGATCGAGTTACCTCTTATAACTGATTTTTTAAGAGTCGTAGAGATTGTGCCATAGACATCATCAGATCTTTTGTGGTCTTATAAGTTATACGAGGTAATATTTAAAATAGAAAAGTCTTTTTCAATTAGAAATAAGTACGATTTTTCAAAAGCATTTATTAAAACGTACATATTAGTAGTAACATTTAAATATAAATTTATTGAATTGGCTTTTATTAAGCAAAATAAAGCAATCATTTATTTTAAATATATTTGACGTGTTTATGCATACATTAAAATATATATTGCATATTTATATATCATTTAACAAATTCCTATATAACGTATTCATAAATAAGTCAAATGTTATAGATCCAATAAACAATAGCATGCTGTGTATATATGAACAGAAGTAACAATGATAATGAAATGCATGAGCGCTTTTGATGTTGTTAAGTAGTGCCATAAAAGTATTCATAAAATTGATATAAGATAATAGAAATCTAACTTATGTACCTAATTTCCTCCTTATTGTTTTTTTCCATAATGTCAAATCATCGTTTTTGATAACAATAATAATTGATCTACTATACCACTATTGGTTTTGATTATCTATGAAGTATTTTAGTTTGTTTAGCTATTGTGATATTGATTTATGAAGCGCCTTTGTACAGCAAATTATTCTCTGACACAGGAACAT
>JWHW01047246.1:75763-87943 GCA_000931545.1 Papilio glaucus
TATGATCTGAACTGACAATGATAATGAAATGCATGAGCGCTTTTGATGTCGTTAAGTAGTGCCATAAAAGTATTAATAAAATTGATATAAGATAATAGAAATCTAACTTATGTACCTAATTTCCTCCTTATTGTTTTTTTTTCATAATGTCAAATCATCGTTTTTGATAACAATAATAATTGATTTACTATACCACTATTGGTTTTGATTATCGAAGTATTTTAGTTTGTTTAGCTATTGTGATATTGATTTATGAAGCGCCTTTGTACAGCAAATTTTTCTCTGACACAGGAACATACTTCAATTGCATCATGTTCATGGTGGCGTCATCTGTGGTGCTCACAGTGGTGGTACTGAACTACCATCACAGGACAGCGGACATTCACGAAATGCCCCAATGGGTAAGAAATCAAATTGGAGTGTGTACTTTTTGTGTACTTTCACTTTCTTAGACTAGAAAAATAGGAATTTTACACAAAATAAAAAAAAAAACGTGCGTACCAAAGAATATGATTTTTGAAAATGTGTGATACAATGAGACGCGATTTAATATGTAAACAATTAATTCATTACGTGTATCTGAGAACTAACATCAGCCAATCAGTCTTGAATGTAAATTCTAAATACTAACGTAAAATATTAAAGCTTGTCTGATTTAAAAAAAATCCACAGATAAAAACTGTGTTCTTGCAATGGTTGCCATGGATACTGAGGATGTCAAGACCGGGGAAGAAGATAACAAGGAAGACGATAATGATGACGAACCGAATGCGGGAGTTGGAACTGAAGGAGCGGTCGTCGAAGTCGCTGCTGGCAAACGTGCTGGACATCGACGATGACTTTCGGCACGCGCCACCGCCGCCCAACAGCACTGCTTCGACAGGGAATTTGGGGCCAGGGTAAAAACAAAAACACATTTAATATAATACATTTCTTTACAAATAATACATTTCTTACCTAGTGTAGTGTTCTTCAAGAATCCTAACAAATCAAAAAATATTTAAGTATAAAAGTAGCTTCAAAAAAAAAACATTTAATAGCGTTTTCCTATGTATAGCGTAAGCTAAGAATGATGCATTTTAAAATATTATGTTGCCAACAAAAGCTAGATAAGCACCGTTCGAGGTACAAAGGGAAATAAATAAAGTTATAGTGAAGTTAAAATCCATAGAGCAAACTAGCTTTGTTAATCCAGGTGTTCGATATTCCGCACGGACTTCCGGCGGTCGTTCGTGCGCCCCTCCACCATGGAGGACGTGGGGGGTGCGCTTGGCAGCCACCACCGCGAACTCCATCTCATCCTCAGGGAGCTGCAGTTCATTACTGCCAGGATGAAGAAAGCTGATGAAGAAGCAGAACTTATTAGTGATTGGAAATTTGCGGCGATGGTTGTTGACAGGTAATTTTTTACAAATTAAAATTAGTTTCGATTTTTATTTCGAGAAACACAATAACGTTTTTTTTATCAATTGCAATAAAGACTCTATATATAGTTATTATATAATGTAATTTCGCAGATCAGCGATAGTCACCTTGAAATATAAATTAGTATTTATCGTTAGAAAACTTTATCAAATAGTGTCTGCAAACTGTTTTCAAAACTTTGTGAAAAAATAAGTTGACAAGATAAATAAGAACTAGATAACGTTCCTGCAAGAGTAGGCTGGGTAGATCTGAATAACCTTTCTAAAAAAACACAGGCTCAAAACACATAAGAAGGCACGTCAATAGTTTAAAAATAAATAAGTAAGCAAGCTAAATAAGTCTTTGTAT
The DNA here is from genome assembly GCA_000931545.1 of Papilio glaucus. Classification (NCBI taxonomy): domain Eukaryota; kingdom Metazoa; phylum Arthropoda; class Insecta; order Lepidoptera; family Papilionidae; genus Papilio; species Papilio glaucus. The sequence goes on from JWHW01047246.1 coordinate 77,537, forward strand.
ACTAAAAATAAAATTCAAAATTGAATACAAAAAAAAAAGTTGTCGAAACTGTTCCATATTAAAATAAGCATGTTGTTCGCGCGAACCAAAAAGATCTAATGAAGTTTTCACTTCAATAAATAATAGATATTTTTTCCTCCAGGTTTTGCCTGTTTGTGTTCACCTTGTTTACAATCATCGCCACGGTGGCGGTTCTGCTCTCAGCGCCCCACATAATCGTGCAGTGAAGCACAACCAAGCCAATGGGTCGCCACACTCAAGTACGAGAGAACTAATTTAACTATAATTATAATTATTTATTTACATACTATAATCTAATAACGTGGTTCAAACGCACACGACATCATTAATTCTGTCTAAAGACAAAAGGTAAATATAAATAAAATGTACTCATTTACATAGCCTAGTTAAGTCCAAAATAATTATTGAAAATGAATGTGATGTTCACTAGAAACGTTATACAGATAAATGTTGACATTTATAATTTGTTAAAGATTATAATTATAAATATAATTGATTAAATGTGTAATTAAAATTTCGTTAAAGTGCTGCGGAGATAACCTAAATGGTAATGTTGTATTGAATGTATAAAGGAATTATTCAATTATTATTAAATAACACAGAACAGAAGCTGAATTAATTAATTTTGTAAGAAGCAAATACAATATACTAATTCATATTTGTTTATAAATAGTATTAAGTTGTAATAATAAATGTTTTGTTGGTGCAGAAATGGGATCTTGTAGAAACTAAATGCAGTTATGATGTTAACACATTAGTCCTTTATACAAGTAATTGAGGGATCACTGATGATGACATTGCCTTAGGGTATTAGGTGATGGATAAAGTAAATGATCAAATATATTAATAGTTAATTTCTCTTATAATTAGTTAATTTTATTTTATTATTAATTTCTCACAATGTTGTCTTTGGACGTCTATTGATTTTAATTAATCGTGGCATTGTCTGGATCATTTGAATTAACTATTACAACTTTAGATCCAGTTTTAGTAAGGCCGGGAATTGTTTATATTTACGGAATTGATACAAAGTCAACAATTAAAAGGAACCAAATTAAATATAGATAAATAAAATATAAGGAACTAAATATACCAATAAATTTATGAACGCATAAAATAAAATGATGCATTCGGATCATTTAATCAGTACATGGTTTGTTTATGAATACGGTAAATTCCAAAAAAAGATCAGTATTCCAAACTAAGTTAAGTTACCTTTATTACCTAGTAACAGGTAAATAATTCTAAGTGAATATCATTAATAGTTAATGTATCCGTTTGAGGTATACATTTTAGATAAGTAGTGAAACGACGAGTCTCAAAGTTAGTTTAACGAAAATTAAAATTTAATCGAAAAAATACTTTGTAATTCCAAAAAAAACTTATTTACCCTTTGTCCTAGGTAAATGCCAAATGGGGTAATGTGACAGGAGAATTTTAAGTAGTCTTTGTAGTTTGTGGCCTTTGTCGCCAATCAGTCGCGCGTTTATATTCGTCGCACCACGTCGTCGTACGTTCCGTCGCTCAATTAGGACAAAGGATGATGCGATGCGACGCAAAAATATCAAGTAGTCATTTTATGTATTTGTGACCTTGCCACGATCAGTTGCGCGTTAAATATTGGTCGCATCACGTCGCATAGTGTCGCGCGGCATCACGTCGCGTTCCGTCGTTCACCTAGAACAACGGTTCATCTAGAACCACTAGTTTCTTTTATTATATCTCTGCTGAAACAAAAAAGTAAGTGATGTGAAACTGCTTTCTAAAAATGCTAACGGTTAGAGTTATTTGCACAAGATGTCAAAGTCGGCAATCCATAGACTATAATGAAAAAATGCTTGAAGCTAACCAATAGACATGACGTAACGACTAAAGTAGTTACCTTTTAGCAAGTATGTAGTTCTAAATACTATATCTTAACATACCTTTGAAGAGTTCATATTTATTCACATCTTTATCTATGTCCGTTCCTCAATTTCGCTCTTCTAGGTGTCGTGTTAGACTAGTAAATGTCGTGTCCCTAAATTATACATTAGTCTATGGAAAAAATAATAAATTAACTAGCTTAAGTGGTACCGAGGCTCACCAATAATAGTTATTAAAATAGAATTATTATATCGATGTGTTCTATCGGACGCGAATCGATTTTCGTTCTAACTCGACTGTACGATTGCTAATGATTTTTTTCTAATAATCTAAGTTGGTCTTATTAATTAAATGTTTAATAATTTAATAGTTGCTTGTGATTTGTCATACTTCTAAGATTGTTTTGTTTTATATATATTATGTTTGTTAGACAAGGGACTACCATTTGTTAAACGCAAATAAGATTTTGTTGAATTATTAAGTGCTGGATTGAGATTTATACTAATCATTTTGTTGACATGTATGACATACAGTATGATGTGTGTTAATTTGAGAATTTTAATTATATTTAAGTTTTTGAAAAAAAATATAACATTTTGTGTTATGGTATAAAATTAGGTCACGTTTATGTCAAAAAGAATGTCCTTATATTTTATTGTTATTTTATTTAAAAATGCTGTCTAAAAGGAAATTTGTTAAATTAATTGAAACGTTTTAATTAGATTTGTTAGTGCCAAAAATAGGATTTATAAAATAATGTGTTACATTGGATTTTTAGGGTTATAAATAGAAGATAAAGTTAAGAATTTTATTGTAAAATAAAAATAAAAACGAACTAGGCTCTTTGTTAATATAACGTGAATTATTAACGGAACATTGTACCGTAACTATCAGGGCTTATCAGCCAATTAAATTAAAAAAAACTATTTTAATTATTATAATTATAATAATAAAAAATATATAAGCGAGAGGTTGTGACACGATTTAGGAAGCCGCGAGTTTCGGTGCAATGTCAAATAAATTATACAAATAAAATTGTAGAGGAAGTCTACGTTAAAAGAAAAAAACAATTTTAAATAAATACCTGCCTGGGACCGGGTTAAATGTACAACACTAACAGAATCATGTGATTTTTTTTCGTTTTTTATATTCGCTGCAGAACATTTTATTTCTATATTGAACAAGTTGCTATATTGGTTGAGGTTTGTTTAGGTTGCATGAAAACAAACAACTTTAAAACATCTGTTATTATTTTAAAATACACGAAAATGCGATAAAACTTTACTACGAAGCAAAATAGTCAACATATATTTATCTATTTTTATCGATGCGAATTTTTTTGCTCAACGAAAGTCGACAAAGAAGTTTTTGTCGAATAAGTTTTTACGGCACCATGAATCATGAAAATAAAATGTTATTGGCAGTGAATTTATTAATTGAAAGAAGGTTTTAAATCATTGCCAGCTTGCTTCACATTTATTTCATATTTTTTTGAATATTCATAAATTAAACTATTCAAATAAAATATTGGGCAGCTTACATTTTTTGTACAGAGTCATTTATTTTCAAACCCACTGTATAAAATATTTTTACTTTTCTTTGCATATATGTTAAGGCTGTAGGGACAAACGCTGATATGAAAGCGCAAAAATCAATTGTCAAACATAGCACAGATAATAAATCTTAAATTTGCCAGATTATCTATACATTTTTGTTATTTATTTTATCGGTTAACTGTTCTGAGAGGTAAAAGCAAAGTCTTTAATCCACAGCTATAGATTGATGCTGCTAAATTCCTATCAAATGTTATGCGATAACAGCAAAGTAAGAAAATAATCCAAAAAAATTTTTTTTTTATCTATGCAGCTTAGCTCACTATTTTTATGTCTGCAAACACTTTCAAACTTTAAAGATTTAAAATTTGTATGTCCCTTAAAAGTAAATTTACAAAAATGTTTGTATGGTATTTAAATTACACTGCACTGAAAAGAATCCACTTGGTCATTTAAATCTTCATACAAATTAATTTAAAAAAATCGAATGTAACTTTTTCCATCAAAAAGTTTTTAATGAAAGCAATTTTTTATTTCAATGAGTTACCGATAGAATTATCCACCATCTTATAATGCCATACAAGCATTGATTAACACTGCACAACCGTAACTGAATGCTTTAATTATAAAACAGGTATTTTGGACTGTCGTGTATATTCTTAACTCTATCTCTGTATTTGAAGAACCTTTAAATTTAAAGTTTTTACCACGGTTCACACATTTTAAACTATATTCTTAAGAATTTATATATTAAAAATATAATTTTGTTTAATATTACTCGCCGAGGCGATATATTGGGACAAACATTTTAATTACAAGCTTCATACAAGCACCTCACCGTTAACTTATTAATTATTTAACGTTAAATCTCGTTCAGAGTTAAAAAAAAAAAATATTTTCAAGTGTTGTGTTCATTTAAATATATCTCTTATATTAAATCACCCTGTATTTAAGTAATATCCATATTACAAAAACACGTGAGTGAGTCATCGAGTATAGGTAACTCGACAGATATAACATAGAGCAGTTAGAATAGTATTTATACTAAACAATGGAAGTCAGCTTTGATGTAAGTACACAGAATTAATGAATTAGGTAGAAAGAAAATTATAAAATATCATTGAGTGAGATAACTTGTCCTATCTTGAGTTGAATGTTGAGACTGTCCCTCATAATATAATGTAACTAAAAATACAAAAAATATGTTCTAGGATGTATTTACTGCCTGTGTGTCAGCTTAGCAAGATCAGTTAGTGTGAGAAACATACATATTGTTCATAAAAGTATTATGAATCTTTTTCTATCATGTATCTTTTGGATTTATGGATTTTATGAAGATCTTTGATTAGGTTAAACGTTGAACAACGACATTTAAGTTAGTTAGGAAATCTGTAAAATTATTCTTTTTAAACGCATTAATGCAGTTCCAATATATTCGCCTCTGTTGCCATATTACCTTTTACTACTTTTACTAAATGTACGCATATACTTGATATTTATATTACATTTAAATTATTCGCATTACTTATTAAATTATACACCAGATTATTCTTGACAATGTAATGTCAAAATATGTTCACACATATAAAACATGTACACACTAAACATACAATATCTCTTTAAATGATTTTATTCTGATTTTAATTACGCAGTTTTTAAACGTAAGGAGTTTCTATATATGTATATTCAGTAAATATGCGAGATTTATGCTTGTTCATGCATGCACGAGAAATTCATTTGTACAATTAAAACATTATTTTATAGCTGATATACGCCATTTTGTATAGCACATTAATTATTTTTATAACTGTCACATAACTGTACTCCACATTGTGTTCCTGTGGCTTAATCATAGTCAAAATAATTAAAATAATAAAAAAAAACATGACTGCAATTAAGCTGATTAAAATACAAACGATTATAATGTAAGTGTATAATAAAGAAAGGACCCCTATGGAGGTTTTATATAATAGCGAACGTTTTAAAAGATACAAAGGTAAATTTGTAAAAAAAAATATTAAACTCGACGGGTAATACGTTTATTCGTATAATTGACTATCGTAAGTAGTATTCGATTTGTATAAAATTAAAAATAAAGCAATCTGATTTATACTAACACGTGTTTTACTTGTGCCCATTTTATTACACTCGATAGAAGTAAGACATACCCCAGATATTAACCAGAACAATATATAATGGTGATTACCAATAACGCTGGAGTAAATGAAAGCTTACGGTAAAAATTTGGTGTCATGCTCATGTCGAGAGAAGACTCTTGCTCTCTCTCTCTCTCACTCTTCTACCACAAGGTAAAAGAAGGCAAAAGAGTTTGTGGCTCAACTTACATTGAGCTGCGTTGCCATTGAGGAGCGGGAAAGAGTCGGAGAAGGAAGAGAAAGGAAGAGAAAAAATTGTGCCTGAGGCCAGTTGCTAATGAAAAGAAATAAAACTACGAACGTTGTTTTTTTATAGAAGTTGGCAAACTAGCAAGCGGTTCACTCGATGTAAAGTGACCGCTACCCATAGGTATCTGCGACAAGCTAATGAGTGGCAGATGCGTTGCCTACCTTTTAGGGACAAAGAAGGGATAAACTTATGGATATTACCTATTCCTGAGATGGATTTATCCTCCTATCCTTCTCATCCTTATTAGAAATGGATGGGAAGGCGAAGAGAGGTAGAACTAGGCCTCCAGCACCTCATTCGTCTGACAAAATGCAGAATACTTCTACATCGCGCTTGTCTTCTGTGATGTCGTGGTATTTCACCGGTCGAGCCAGTTCATTGAAGATAATGATTTGTGGCATATAGGTAAGACTTTTGAATACATTACGATGAGGGCAGGGGACGTTTGTGGCGATCTATGGGGAGATCCACGTCCAGTACTGGATGGCTGATAGCTGAAAGTTGGCTATTGCAATAACGAAATTAAGTTATTTGTTTAGTCCACACTACAATATATTGTAAAAAACGTATACATCATTTAATAATATAGGCTCTCATCCTTAAACCAGTGGTGTAGAAGAGAGATTACGGATTTCCATTTGTTACGATCCTGGCACACCTCTCTCTTCTTCTACATTCACACATTTACGTATACATGCTGGTAGGTTACGGTTACTCTTAATACCGCTTTTCTTTAGTATGTTAGTACGCCTATAAGTACGCCTAGGCTGACCCCGGCCACGGTCACTCCCTTTCGCAACATAAATTTCTTGCCAATCTTCTTTCATTCATCCTCTTAGCATGCCCCAATCTATAATTTAATACCAGTTATCAATGTTAGTTTATTGTTTGGACATTTTATTTCAATTTCAAAATAATTTCAGCGAAGAATAATTCGATAATGTTGTCAGCTCTAAGCTCAGCTCGGTATGTTTAATGAAAATTTTGAAATTACGGCCTAATGTGTCCCCGCAAAGGAATTTAATTATAAATTTTAGAACACCATGTATCACTTTTACGTCTTTACATTCCCTTTATAGTCCCGTCTCGAATTCCTCGTAAAATGATATGAAATGCGTTAACAGGGACTTGGGCTCATTACAATTAATATTATCGTATAAATTGATTTTGATTTTTTTTATTTTGCTACACTTGTAGAAGTTCTGGCCTTGCTATTTCTTAAATATTAATTTATATTTTATAGAAGGTAAATAAAATAGTCTACACTGTGACCAAAGAAAATGGAACGCGAAAAGCCGAATGAAGGTTGGATGAAATGGCGACAGATCACTGAAACGTCTTGTGATCCACGAATGCACCTTAAGCTTAAGGGAAAAATCTACAAGTCGGTTGTAAGACCTGTCGGGCCACTAAAGGTTCGGACCAAAGGTTACATTTTGTTGGTGTGACAAGGATGGATAAAATTAAGAATGAGTATATTAGAGGAAGTCTGAAAATTGTGCTAGTGACAGAGAAATTGAGAGGCAAGAGGTTAGTGTGGTATAGGTTGGTTATTATAATTGTATATTGTTCTAATACTTTTTCTAGTGTTATACACTATAAGGTCTAAGTTGATATGACAACAAGGGGACATATTAGACCGAAAAACAGAAAAATATTACAATAAAAAAATACATGTAGTCCAAACATTGTGAGCGCGCCGTTATCGACAACAAACGCGCGCGTTGTACAATACAAACAGACTGAATCACTTTATATTTGAACTGTTGCTTATAAATAGCGTATTATTTCGGCGATGCGGTCTGGCACAGCCGATTGTTTTATTTGTTTCACACGAGCGGAAAAACCATTTGTTACATAAAGTGTTTCGAAATGCAAAAATGAAAAGTAAAGTCCGGAAGTGAATATAACTTTTTTTTTATTTAAATGTAATAAGTTAACGATTTTCCTTCTCCGTTTTTAATTATTATATAATTATTGTGATAAGTTTTTTTTTTTAATTACATTAATAAAATAAATTTAATGGCATGGATGTTGGTTCGTTAATTTGCGATTGAAATGAAAACATTTAATTAAAATGGGCGAAAGGATTAACGCTTATAAACGATTGTTATCTCGATCTAGGAATACTGAGAGACGATACTTTAACAAACAAACAAATAAATACAGTATATGTAACATTATACAAAAGTATTTTTTAAAACTAACAAAGCCTAGTTCATGTCTTTCCAAAGGTATTTAAAAAAATAGAACTTTCCTTTGCAATATCTTTATCTTTTAAATTGTAATACAGCGACGTGAGCAGCTAGATCATTGTAATTCAATTCAGTATGATATCAAAGAGTTTGCAGCATCGATATTCGTAAAGGAATATATAAATTCTAACATCTCCTGAATATGTTATTAATATTTATGTATAATATTTATAAGATTTTGGAAACTGAAATCAACTTATTTGGTCGATCGCTAGCTATTATCGGATTAAATGAATCTTATATTGATATTAGCAGTAGTACAGATGGATCCGCTTCATTTAATAATTGTCAAACTTCACAGAAATTTCAGCGTCTCTTTCTAATAAAGAAGGATGAAAAGGGGATTTGACAGGGGAGGGGATGGATAAGAAAATAAATTTTCCATTTATCTCCTCCTCTGTCCATTAAAGGTAGGTAACGCATCAGTGACTCAGTTGCGTGTTCTGGATGCCTACAGGTAGCAGTTAATATCAAGTGAACCGCATCCTCATTTGCCAACTTATTCTATTAAAAATTATATTTTCATCGGTTAGAACATCTCTTTAAAACATAGGATTAATAGCAAGGATTTTATATATCTCCCCCGTTCCAATACAAAAGTCTACTCGTGCAAAGAATTCGTTAAAATTCAAAACATAACAGATGGGTATTTTATATTCTAAAACCGGACGTGTTTGTCACGAAATTTGAATGGACAGGCGACGCGTCGTGCAAGTTTAGGGGATGTATAATAAATTCATACATTTCTTTTTATAATGGGGAATAAAATTATTTCAAATTCTATATCTAAATTCATTATTACAACGATGTAGAAGAACCAAAGAAGCTAACGTTGCCCGTAGAATTGATACCGTTAAGTGACAACAGGCCGGTGACATTGTTAGCACAACCGATAGCCGATGGGGCCGAAAAGTACCACGTACAGGTCGACGCAGCGTAGGTAAGCCTCCGATGATCAGATCAAGGTTGCCGTAACCCACTAGATTACGGCGATAGGGCACCGGCAGAATGACAAGACGGACCGATCTGGTCAACGTTACGGACGTCCAATGGGTGAGGGCAGGGAACAGTCTCAATGGAATGCCAACGTCCAGCAGTAGACGTATGTTGGCTTATGGCGATGATGATGATAAAATTAATAATTTAAAGATAAAAGCATTTTAATATCTGCTTAATTTTGCGCAAAATAAGACACCAAAACAATCGAATAGATGTAGTGAAATAATATACAAAGCTTACGACATAATTATTTAGACTTTAATGGAAAGTTCGACTGATAATGCCCTTACAAACATAGATTGCATGAATCACTGGCTGCGTCACTGGAAACTCCTGAAGTCTCTCATTTCTTGCTCATAACAAAAAATAGGTTACAAAGTTAGGTACTATTGATAATATAGCCATTTGCTTATCCGTTATTAAGTTGAGCTTTGAAAATTTTCATAATTTAAAGTTTAATGAAACGGAAACTTTGTCTGAGGTCTCAAACATTAAGTTATCCTATTCCAACATCAGCAAACTAGGAATACAAAATAAACTAAACGTTACTGATCAGCACACAGCTAAAACAAACAGCTCAATATTACAAAACTAAACAAAACCTGATAATTTTCCAAAACGTTCACCAACATGAATTGTTTGACTTTCAATTGTTCGTCGAAGAAAAAATACTTGTCGTTTTTATTCAAAGTTTATTGGATATGATATTATACATTTGGATATAGTTGACCTATTTTATTAAATGAGATAAACAGATATAAAGTTTATAAGCAGTACATGTGTACTAGTTACCATGGAATAAGTCTCAGTAAACTAATTTCATAACAGACTATTATCAATGTTCATGCACCATAACATGACAACACAAATGAAACTGAATCTTCGATAATTTATATCACTAATTGAAAGATTCAAGAAAGAGAAGCTGGTATGTAACAAAACTCCAAGTGAATTGTAGATACAATAAACAAAAGCAAAGAGATAATATGATGAACAAAACCATAACTGGACTTTAATTGAAGGTTAGTGAGATTTAACCCAATTGTACAAGCTTTAAATTAGAGGCTATAAAAGTGAAATACTGACAAAGTAAAGCGGTTGACAAATTATGAGACAAAGTAAAAACAAGTTAAAAAAAGAACTAAATTCATGTAGGTAGAAACCATAAAAACGATATATTTACAAAAGAATTTATAAATTAAATGAAATTCAATCAAATTGAGTTGATTTTGGGAATTTCAATATTAAACTCTTAAAATACATAATTAAGATAGCTGTTGGGGCTATTAGTGAGAAGCTCTAACAAA
>JWHW01047293.1:4757-21885 GCA_000931545.1 Papilio glaucus
TTACTATGTACTCTGTTAATGTCCATAGAACATCCGATATTCGTTTTTTAGATTTATTAGTACAAATTCCAAACAATTTATACATGCTTATCCGTGGAATACGTTTTAATACATTTTATTTTTCATGATATCCAACAAAATATCTACCAGTTCATAAACCTGAACGTAAGTCGTATACAAGGCGATTGGAGCCACGCGCATTACATCGGGTTCTCTAAAATCGGATATAACACCACGGGCCTTCAAAGCTAATGTGATTCCGCGCGCTTCATCGTGCTTGATGCATACATGGCCTCCTCTCTTCTCGTCTTCCCTAAGATTTCCCAAAGTAAACCCGTAAGGCATCAGCTTTTTATCTATTAGATACATCAAGTAAGCCGTAATATGCAACGATTTCTTTCTTATATTCGCTATTCCCGCTTCTTTGAATATTTCGAGTGAACCTTCTAAGGGCACCATGGAGAATAAGCAGGGAGTACCGATTTGCCAGCCGTTTGCGTCTCTCTGCTGGTCAAACTCTTGTCTGAAATGAAAACGAGTCTCGGTTCTATTACCGTACCAACCTGCAAGACCTGGGTGCAGGTGGAAATGCTTCTTGTTGATGTACAAGCCAGCGCTCGCACCAGGTCCTCCATTAAGGTATTTGTATGTACACCAGACGGCGAAATCTACGTTTAGTACCTGCAGATCTAGTTCTATGGCACCTATCGCGTGACATATATCCAATCCAATGATTATATTTAGTTTGTTTGCTTTTTCACTGATTCGCGTCAAGTCTAGAACTTGCGCTGTCTTGTAATAAACTGCTGGTAATAGAACTAAGGCGACATCTTCCGTCATTGCATTTACAATGAGATCCTCGTTCATAAAATGTCCTTGGCAATGTACGACTTTGACCGCATCTTTGGGTTCTAAACCTCTAAGTCTGACTTGACTATCCACGGCGTACCGATCCGTCGGAAAATTAATATCGTCGACTAATATTTTATACTTGACATTTGTCGGTTTGTACAAAGCGCACATAGCTATATGTAAATTAGAAGTACTAGATCCGGCCACTACTATTTCATCCGGCTTTACCTTGATCAAAGGCGCCATGAGTTCAGCCAAGAAACTTGAATATTTTACATATTTCCAATCGTCGTGCATCCAAACTCCAACGCCATCTTTCTTCCAAAGTTCAAAAAAATCGAATAGTCTTTTTTCAGCGTCTATCGATGCTAAACCTACGGAATGACCGCAGAGGTAACTTTCGCCTTTGGGTAGATAAAATCTTCGTCTGAAATGTCCCAAAGGATCAATCCTATCTAACATCTTTGGGTATTCGGCGTCATCTTTGAAATTACGATCCATTATATTAATTGCAGAGTTTCAAAATAAAACAGTAAAAATGTTTTTAAATTATATTTACTGTTATAAAATCAAATCACTCAACGTTTCTTTTCATAAACAGTTCGACTCGTTCATTGTTCACTTAATTATAATGTTAATTAAATTATTCAATTACTTTTAAATACTTTTTTTATAATCAGAACAGGTTTGTAAAGTCAACAATTAACAGATAATTTTATAATTTAACAAACAACAAGTACGTTGACTCTGTGATAAGTTTTTCTGTTCTACTTTTAGTATGTTACAGTGGGTTTTAAATACTTTATACCTATGTTTATATTTTTATCAATATATAATTTAGATATAATATAATTAAGGCTATATAGTTTTAAATAAGAACAAGGGAAATCGCACTAACCAATTTCTTTACAGCTCTTAACCTGTGGACGCGCTTCTGTCTCGTTTCAGACCTTTATACCTGACAATAAGAATTTCAATAGTTAGTTTATGTATGAATTATGAACCTTAAAAAGATACTCTAGTATTTTTGTAACATGCTTTTATTACTTTCGTATGTATGTAAGTATGTTTGTTTCTATTAACGGAATCTTTTTCGGCCCCTTCGTTTTATAGTCCGATTAATTCGAAACTTATCTACGACCGATGAAACAATTTAAATAGAATGTTATAATTTAAATCCATACCAGGATCTTAAGGATTTGCGTTTTTTAGATTGAGAATAACGCCATCTAGGTGCCAATTTAAATAACAGTAGATATGACTTTATGTAATGACTTTGGCGTGTTTTTTAGTTTCTAAAAATATTAATTAATTTATTTCAGCCAGACATAACGCAAGGAGTATAACATATGGTTATAATACATTAGCTTATGTGTTACTTGTCAAATAAATTAATGTCTATATGTATATCTTATGATTGACAGTTGATACAATTAATCCTTGTATAATGACTGGACCACTATTGAAGCGATATTTACCAGGATTATTCGTATCAAACAGCGTCAAACGTTTGTCGCAATGTCTGCCGAAGGTGTACGGCTCGGAGGAAGTGCATCGGACCCACATGCTGAACGGGGTGAGAGTGGTGGCCGCTCGATCGCTCGGCGCACAGATGAGCGCCTGTACCGTAATGTTCCAGGTATATTGTTTCGAAAGTACTAAATATAATAATTAAATAATATTACATGAACGATTAACGTACAAGTTGGCATCCCAAAAGATGAACTAAAAGGTTGAGTCCTTGGACGAGATCGTTCTCAAAGCGATCTTCGTAGCGATTCATTGGTAGGCCTATGTCCAGAAATATCTGTAGGTTATAGCTGAAACTAACGAAAGAATATGTAATTTTTTACATCTCAAAGCGCTAATGTTAGCGCTCTCATCTTGCAGACTGGCTCTCGTATGGAGCGCGACAATCAATTAGGCGCAACACACTTTATCCGCGCGATGTCCGGGTCGTCGGGGTACGCGTACTCCGGGCTGGCCAAGGCGCGCGTGCTGCAGCAGCGCGGCTGCTACCTCACCTGCACCTCCGACAGACAGACCCTCGCTTACACGTTGCGCTGCCCGCTGCCAGACTTTGACGACCTTAAGTACTTCCTTTTGGACACGGCCACCAGGTACTCGTATCGTGAACCATACAATAGTCTAGGAATAAACTACAACTAAATTAACTAAACAAACAAGAAGGGAGTAGATAAGGAACAGGAAAGTGTGAGGGGAATGGAAAGTGAGAGGGAATTGGGAAAGGAACAGAGAGAAGAAAAACAATATACATCACAAGGAAAAAAAGTTGACTCCTCTAAAGCATTAATTTATTCACAAACATAAACAAAGTAAAACATTAGTAAAAAAATTGAAATAGCTAATGACTAATCAATAATTGGCTCGTCGTTTTTTAAATTTTCGATTAATACACTGCACTTCCATCAAAATATATAGTGTATCTTTGATCGAAATTTTGAAATAATAAAATTGATATTGAATCTAATTTGTTGTTGTGTTATCTGGAATTTCGAATTCCTGACTCAATTATTAGTAGTCAATTGAATAATTTAGTTGTACAAATGTATCAGTAGATGGCGTCTTTTTAAATTTAGATGACATTTTAATTTAGTGCAATAGATAGTAGTTACTTGTACAAATACATTTTTTTGGGCATGTTGGGTCGTAACATATTTTTATGGTGACATTATCTATAGTGCTTAACACTATAAATTTAATTACGATGTACTCAAATAATAAATAGCAATTTGTGGAGAGATTGAATGTATAGGTAATAAATGACGAAATACTTTTCTTGTTATTATCTTTTATAATATAATAAGTTAATTTGCTAAAAAAAATATTATTTCAAAATAATTTGTTTTGATAAAAGTTCATATATTTCAAATGCTCAAATATCGGCGCCGTGGCTTAGTTGGTTAAAGCGCCTGTCTAGTAAACAGGAGATCGCGAGTTCGAATCTCGCCGGGGCCTAGTTGAAATTTACTCTTTTTCTCATTTTTAACTTTTTGTAAAGTTAACAAAGATTTTTTTTATTAATATATAATTTAGATTTACTTTTCAAAACCTTTTTCAGTATTAAGTGATTGGAATTCAATGGACAACCTCTATGTTTGTGTGTACAATCGCTGTATTTCTCTATATTATTAGTATTACTTCTTTATAAAATGTTTATTCTTAAGCTTTCTACAGGTGTTGTTACCACGAATGGGAGGTGACCGACGTCAAGGCATTCGTCAGGGACAATCTGCTCCGTATGGGCCCTGAACAGCGTGCACTAGACTTAGTGCAGAAGGCGTTCTGGGCGGGCCCGCTGTACCAGTCGGTCTTTTGCGAGGAGACCAGAATCGATGGCATGACCTCCGCCAATCTCAAGGAATTTGTGACTAATTTCACGCCGGGAAACTGTACCGTCAGCAGCTGCGGTATTCCTTTCGATGAGACGCTGAAGTTGGCTGAGAATCTACAACTACAGTGTGTGCACGTTGGTGGCTTTGTAAACTTAAATGAATTTTTACTAAGGGGTACATAGTTCGTTTATTAAATTTGTTGGGCACAAAATGTTATAATTAACGTCACATGAAGTTTGTTTTGTCTTTAATTTGAACTCAGGAGCTTCCTCGTAACAGCGCAGGTGCACTAATTGCTGTTGTTGATGCAATCTTTGTTAATTGCAATAAGATTCGCAGAGAAAATATTTAAATTCTGTACACACCATGTGTACACGTGTATAATCATCAGCTTGTATCAGTCACTGCTGGACATGGGCTGACCCTCCGCTTTCCGTATCCAGCAACTTGCCGTCATCGGTCTATTGAGAAGTTTTTGATATTTTTCATCTTAGTCAACTATTTAGTTAGTTTTGTAGATTTTAATGAGGTTAACCTTTCATTTCGTCAGGATGTATGCTGTGAACAGGAACAGATGTTTTTGTTTCCTCGGGGTGGTTACGAATGCTACGACTTGGGTGGAGGCAGCGACACCTGGATAGCCGCCGCACTGCTCGGCGCCGGCACGCGTGACTTGTGGTGGGGCAATGAAACGTCCTACTTTCACAATAACAAAAATAGAATAACTAGATTAGACGTTTTAATTTTAACTATTTTAAAAATGTAATTTAAATCATATTGATTAATGAATGTTCACTTAATTTCTATCTACTCTTTTTTGCTAAAACTAAGAATTCGTTTCCTTTTGTTGTGTCGAGAGTTTGATTTAATATCCGAGGTTCGGGATGCGATGCCCATAAAGATTGAACCAATGCATTTTCTTACGTACAAATGTTCTTGATGAAATGACAGCTTCCCCTCGTTATTACTTCATTTATAATAATTACTAGCTGCTAGTACTAAATACAGCCACTGTTATTCAGGACGTAGCGTTCTAATGGTGAAAGAATTTTAAAAAGAAATAAGTTTTATTGTTACAAATATACAAATCTTTCCTCTTAATAATATTAAATACAGTGTAGATAAATCTTAACTCCCACAGCTCTCTCATAAAGCACTCGATCTTGGCGGCAGTGTGCAACCTGCAATTTGCACAGATGGGGCAGCTCACGCTGGACCGCATCGCACGTGACCAGACTCCGCTCGGCTGCAAGGCTCACGAGCTCTATCCTACTTTCAAGGCCTTCAGTATATCGTATATGGAGACTGGTGTATTCGGTAAGCAATCATTATATACTGCACGGGCACTGACCCTATACCCTTGGCTTGATTAAGGAACATTCCATAATTGAAATAGAAGCGATATAGTAAATGAGCAAACAGGTCACCTGATATTAAATGTCCGCTACCCATAGGCATCTGTAACATCAAATGAGGGGCAGATGCGTTGCGTACCTTTAATGAACAGAGAAGGGAATAGACAGGAAAAGGGATATTTTCTTTTGCTATTCATCCCCTTTCCATTCAGTCCTCTTCCTCTTCCCATACTATCTTTATTAGGAAAGGATGAGAAGAGGAAGAGCTCTGTGATTGGACCTACGGCACCTCGCTCATCACACGAGTCGCAGAAGCATACTTCTACTTCACGTCTGTCTTCTCCGAGGTCTTCTGTATTTTTTGTGTGTTATACTGTTGGTAGTGTGTTAGAATATATACCTTCCTTTAAAATAACCTCATCCACATATTGGCGTGTGCATTTTTGTCGATGTGGCTTTTATAAGTGGCTTTCTTATATAATACTTTTATTACATCTGTACTTATATAGTTTCTTATTTATCGTTCTGTAATGTATTTCAGGAGTATTGGCTAAAACTCATTCTTCTACGGCCAACAAAGTGGCAAATTCCGCCGTGCAGCTGCTGGCCAATGTGGACAAACTTGAAATTGATCATATCAACTGGGGCAAGAAACGACTTAGTAAGACTACTCTATTGTCTCAGTCAACCACAATTATCAGTTCCTCTGTGCTCATTAAGTATTGCAACTGAAGTTACTTTGTCATGAGTTACACAAGGAATTGCTAATTACCGCAAGTAGGTCCCAAGACTTCGGACTAATTGGAAATAAGGCCGAATTTCCCAAAGTTGAGGACTCGGACGGGACCTATTAGATTGGGTACAATTGAAAGGGATCATTATTCAAAATTAGAGTAGAAAATCTGGTAGATAAATAGGGACACAACTTCACAAGAATAAATTTACAGTACATAACACGTTTATCTTTCAGAATTAAACCTCGCAATACATGAAGAAGACTGCGTTCATATCTCCGAAGGCCTAGGGCTCCAAATGGCTAACAACATCTACATCGACGGTCCGCTAAACTCTTTTTCTGTCATAGATTCCATTCCCAACGAAGAAGTGTTACAGCTGGCGAAAGAGATTGCAAGCAGAAGTAAGTTTGTGTGTGTGTGTGTGATTTTGTTATCTAAGAGAATTTAAGCTAAAAGCTTGATATTTGTTTTATTTGAGAATAATAAGATTTCACACTGGACTGTTCATAGTTTCAAAAGTTTAAGCCCACTTTATCCGCTTCGTTTGCTCGTGTTAAAGGGTTTCCTTGTTATACATTGTATAACACATTCTATTTGCCTCGTAGATTTTGTAAGATTATTTGATATTTTAAAGAATATATTTCTTTCAGAAGCTGACATGGCTTTTGCAGTTGTTGGTGACGTCGATGCAGTTTCTCAGGAAGATTTATACAAAAACTTACGTTGAATACTTATGAAAATTAAATATTTACTAATCTTTCATTCTTCCTTAAAGTTTAATTACGAGAATTGGTTATTAAAAGAGGTGTCTTCTCCATCAAATTTTTATTCGTGAAGAATTAAATATATTCTATAGACTTTTGACCACACAAGATTGTCACAAATTCGGGAACACAGCAGAAAAAATCGATATACTATTTCATCATTAATGGTATTCAAAGCTGATCTTTCAATTAAGTTACAAATTAAATTTCACAACTCTAACAGGTATTTTCTGCTTCTAGATAAGTTTGACCAGAAATTTTCTGCTAAATTTCAAAAATGTTTTTTTTCTCTAATCAAAGAGCCCATATCAGTTATTATTTTGGAGGTAGCCCTCAGTCAGCGAGGTAGCCTGTCGATGGGGTTAGTAGCCTGTGGTATTGTGCAATATCAAAAATGACTCGAGAGATATTTTAGTCATGAAAAGAATACCTTTTGTATTTGTTATAACAGTTATAATGCGAAAATGATATACTCTGCTGGACACATGGAAGTTAAAGCATGGAATTCGTTGCATGGAACGGAATGGAAGTTGAAAAATATATCTGTCATTTTCATCTCTTCATGTCATTCTATATTTTTTTAAATTAGCAGATTAATTTATAAATAAATATAAATTTATAACATAAGATTTACGTATAATGTGAGCTACTGTAAAAAAAACTATAACGATGAATTCTTTGCATAACACCGTAAAATGTAAGCAGAACTATTTTTAAGGTTATGTATAGATACGACTTTATGTAATTAACTCTTCAACTATTTCAGACTTAAGGTGCATCAACATAACAAGTGCTTTAAACTCTCTAAAGGAATGTAAAACAATACCTAAACATGTAACGAAAGTTACTACTATTACCAACTGCACAAGTATAACATTCAGTCCTCATAGCATTGGTCTTGAGATAAGGGATAAGCCAAGCGTAAACCGTGTTAAACAAGATCCACTGTCGTACATCCCTATAATAAATCCTCGTACAATTTTACCTATTATTGACACAAATTGGCGGAAAGATGAGATCGGATTACCAGCAATCCAACAGGAGGAGAAGCAGGCTGTTAGGCTCATTGTCATCAGGCGGAAGAAGATGAAGAAGCATCAAAGAAATAAGCTTTGGAAGAGAATGAGGCACCGTTGGGCTCGGGTCAGTATTAATGTTGCAGGATTTATAAGACATTTATTTTGGGTTTCGTTACCTAATTTGCTTAAAATAGTGCAGGACAAACTCATTTCCCTATTGCTTTACAAAATATATTTAGAGATTTTAAGCCTATAGTTAGAACTTTTAATTCTGTAAGTTAAAAATAAACAAAAGTTTTACCTATGTTAGGTAATAATCGAATACTTGCATTAATTTAATAATAACCATTGATATACAGCTTTTAAGTTTTATAATAACATTCGAATTAAATGTCTTCTTAGTAAGTTAAATAATGTATTTATTGTAGGTCAAGAAGCGCAGGCGTCAAATTAAGGAGAAGATCTTTCAAAACGAACTGCTGGCCATGGTGAAAGCTGCTAATGAGTTCTCCGCTGAGCAATATGTAGCTAGCAAAATAGAGCAGGCCAACCATACTCCACTGCCGACACGCTGGAGACACAAGCGCTTGCCCGAGTTTATCATACGTCAGCTACTCGGACTTGATAAGAAGATCAACTACAAACACACTGATGTCTACAAAGCTTAGAATTTTAACTTTACAAGTCACAGGAAGTGATACAACAAATTATAGCATTTAATTTGTCAGACATTTTAAATATTTTTTTTAATTTCCTCATAAAAATGAATAGATAATATGCGTAGTATCATTATCTTTTAAAAGTAGTAAAATAATGTTTGTAAATGATTTCATTCTGGGTAGAAAAATATAGGTAGATTGAAGTAACAAATTTATTTTATTTTAATACCCATAGTATTTATATGCTAGTTACATAATTGATTGTTTATACTGACTTGCAGATGAAATTTTTATTGATATTTTCTTCTTCCATTTTTTATTTTTATTTAAACTGTTTTACTTAAGAGTGTACATGTATGGCTTTCGTCAGATTGAGCATTTCCAATGACGACAATAAACAGTAAAAGATAATGGATACATGGGTGAATGGATGATCTTAAGAAATAAGTTACAATAAATTATGAAAAGGTCTAGTCACAAGTGAGAAAAGCAGAAGTGTAGAGGTAATGGTCGTTAAGGAAATGACAATTTGTGGATTGTGAAAGATTGAATTTCAATCTCTGTATGCTACCAGGTGTGGTTTATGTAACAATGGTAGCCCAGATATATTGTTTGGTCAAGGTTGCAGGAGTGCTCTCATCCAGTGCACTTCAGCAACCTTAGAGGGTAAGGGATCTTTTATGATGATTCATGAGGGAAGGGGCCAGCCTATATTCGGCAGGGGACATCCAATGATGAAGCTGAAAAATTTTTAATGCCAAGATATACATTGTTAAATATTTTCGTGAATAGTAGAAATTAGTAACATTACTTATATAACATAGGAGACAATAATTATCAATTAATTTATGATTAAACTTTAATGTTAAGTGTAGCGTTTGTGTGTGGCAATTTTAGATAACTCCATCTATCGGAAAAATCTTGAAACTGGTGTGAGCACATTTCTTCTGAATATTGATATCAGCATAAAATGGTTTGACCGTAAGATGGCGCTTTGTATGATTTGGAGTATTGCATAAATGTTGTTGTGTTATATGTTGTGTGTATAAATGTTGTGTTGGTTCATGATTCTGATGAGGGATGAATATAATGACTTATTTATTAATAATTAGTTTTACATTATTAGGTTCGGAAATCAAACGCTAACCGCCCGTTGTAGCTACAACCCGCTCTGGACGCATCGAAACGGCCTTTCTTAACGGACTGACTTCGATTCTTTTGATTGACCCTGGGACCTTGAGAACTAGATCACGGATATTAGGAGGCACTGATGGCAAGCCTAGGTGTTCACTTACCTGTACCTCTCAAATAAATATTTATACCTTTTGTACAATTAATGGTACCTTGTGAGAGTTAAATTGAATCGATTTTTCTAAACTTTTTATTACCAGTGCTGCTTTACCACATTGACGCGAATCACTTCGGTCGCCAATGTTTTATGTTATACAATATATAAGTAGAATATTCGCCATCTTTTTAACACTACTTGGGTAGACAATTGCAAGAATGTTGACAGACAAATAACTTCAAAACTATCGTATGCAGAGAAACAGCATCCCTGATGCACCGCTTGAGAACTTGTGGTGACACTAATGGTCTCCTGAGCATGGTGGTGTGCAGTTGGAGCTCACCATTCTGGCGGCACTGGGTAGCTCTGCATATAAAATAAATATCATTTTTATTCATATTTATTTTATGTGTATATTTACTAATTTTGTATATTAAAGTTTCTCTTTATATTAAATTTTTATGTATATGTATGGACTCATGGTCTGATAATAAGCAGATTTATTATTATTATATATATAATAAGCAGATCCATAACCAAACACTTGTTTTTTTTAATGGTCCACAAATTGTGCCTCGCTAAGTGACCAACTACGTTTGCAACATAGTCACATGTTCAAACCACACGTGTAACATATTTACATATTTTATAAAACATTTCATTAATCTAAAATAATTAAGCTAAATCGGAGCATCGACTTTAAAACGCATTAATATGTTGTTAATAAAAATTATTAATAATTTCCTAACGACTTGGTTACTTAAAGTCACAATAAAACCAAGAACTAGGCCAATTGTACCGCACTAGACCGCACGGCGCAGTTCTGTTAAATTATACATTTTATTCCTTCACTGAAAACATATTTATAGATTTGTGAACAAATAATGTAAGGTAAGATCACTCTATAAACCTATTCGGTGACGGATACAGGATTGGGATTGGGGGGACTGACCCGTTTTGGGAGGGGCTTGACCCTCCTGGGGGTAGATTTTAGCAAGCTAATGATGTTATTAATTCTGTCATGTAATTAAGAATGTCAGGATTACCGTTACCTATTTTTGATGATAGCCGCGGGAGTTTGTTTGTTTTCAGATGTTTTTCCTGCTGCTAGCTTTATGTGTGGGGTGCGCGTTGACCTGGGTGCTGGTGAAATGGTTCAGCCTGCGCGGCTACTGGGCCAAGCGCGGCGTCACCGCACTGCCCTTCTACCCTCTCATAGGAAGCATGACGTTTCTTATGAGATACAACCCGGTTAGTATATTCATTGTCAATTTAATGTGTCAAATGTTAATACATTTGTATATCATCTTTTGGTACGTGATAGTAGATTTTTTAACAACAGAGGCTTTAAGGAGTTATAACAAAATAAAACAATCTTATCTGTAAATTAATAATAATAATAGTAATAATCAGCCCTTTTTAGTACGTTTCCCCACTACAGGCCTCCTCTTCGAGAGAGGGAAGGGGCCGTAATCCACGCTGGCCCAGTGCTGGTTGGTGGATGTCGCATGTGTTCGAATTTGGCGGTTCTAAGACATATCGGTTTCCTCACGATGTTTTCCTTCCCTGTTTTTGGAGCAGAGATGATGAAATAAATTGCACAAAGTAAAGCGCCTGCCTGGGTTCGAACCCGCAACCTACAGCACATAATTCGGGGCCTAAACCACTGGGCCACCACTGTTCTGTCTGTAAATTACGATGGTAAAATTTATCATGATTTTATTGGGCGATTCCTGTGTTGAACAAATAAATATCGGGAGAAATGTAGGTCTTAGGGCTTCAGTTTTTTTAATTCTTAGTTTT
The DNA here is from genome assembly GCA_000931545.1 of Papilio glaucus. Classification (NCBI taxonomy): domain Eukaryota; kingdom Metazoa; phylum Arthropoda; class Insecta; order Lepidoptera; family Papilionidae; genus Papilio; species Papilio glaucus. The sequence goes on from JWHW01047293.1 coordinate 16,591, forward strand.
TGCTTAATTGTTGTTCATGTGCACATGATTGTTTTTTTTTGTATTATTTGTGTAATACGTTCATTATTCATACGTTATTTATTCATAAAATCTTTATTTCCAGTCGCTATGGTTTAAAAACATATACGAGAAGTATGACGCGCCGTACGTGGGCTTCTGGATATTCTTCCGTCCGGCGCTGGTGATCCACGACCCTGAGATAGTGCGGCGCGTGCTGGTCAAAGACGCGGCCGTCTTCAAGAACAGGCTCAGCAGTTCGGGAGTTAACGATCCTATGGGGGGACTTAATTTGTTCACTATTAATGTAAGCGCCACCTTTAAGTATATTGTCCACTCTTATGTCACTACTAATAAAATTTTGTTCGTTTCTAAGGACGCATAGGTCACCTATGAGCATTTATTCGAAGACTATAAAACAAGAATGATGTCAGGAGCGTGATAAATGGAAATTTTCCTGTAATAGAGATAGAAATTACCAAATAGTCAGGGCGTCAGTACTGTTTTGTAATTATTGACTATTATATAGAGAATCTAGCTGAAATAGTAGAAAAAAATCCTATTTTTTGGAGAAAGAGATGCAGATTCAGGGTTGTATCTCTGTCTCTTCTCTGCGAAATGAACCATTGTGAATCTCCTCTATCCATTATCCATAGATCCTTTTTGTAATCTTCCCTGCAGGATCCTCCGTGGTCTTCCATCAGACGTCGGCTGACAGCCGTGTTCACGGTGGCCAAGCTCAGGAACCTGTTCGGTCACATGACTAAGAAGACGGACGAGCTAATGAGAAGGATCGACATGGAAATGGAACGCTACAAGCAAATCGAGTTAAGGGTAAGGCAATGAAGACTTACTACATCGTAGAACAATATTGGAAGAGAATGAACATCGAGATTCACTAAAATGATTGAATTTCATATCTCGTGGTTATTTAAAAGATAATAGCAATGTAAAACGGACCTTGTTCTAAATAGAATTAAGATTCTTAATTGCAGTTAAACAATTTATTATTTTCACAGTTGTTAACATTTGACTATAGAGAGATACGGCAAATGGTATCCATTTATTAGACCTAAACCTACCAATAAAGGAGTAAACCGATTATTACTCGATTCTAACAAGATATCGATTCAAAATTCGATTCTCGTTTTGATTGTTAAGTTAATTATCATTCTAGACACGTTTTCATTGATTTCTCTGATTCTCAGCTGCCAAAAAGGGGTCTGTTACAATATGAAGACTGTAATAAATTTGTACGTTGTGTTTCAGATGGTGTTCACGGACTACACGACTGACGTGATCGGAACGGCTGCGTTTGGCGTGGCGGGCGATGCGACGCTCACAGGCGAAAGTCCCTTGAGGACTATCACTAAGCAGTTCATGGCGTTCACCGTCTTCAGGGGACTGAGCATGCTCAGTATATTCTTCTGTCCGGAACTCGTCGATTTGTTTGGGTTTGTACTGGAAATAAAAGCGGCAAATGAGTAAGAAGAAAGCCTGATGTTATGTGACCACCCGAAACAACATCTGATGCACGAATTGGGCGGCTGGACCTGTGAAATACCACGATCTCACAGAAGACCTGCATCAAATAGAAATATTCTGCACTTCGTTCGATGAGGTGCAGAGACCTAATTGGGATTGACCTAAAAGGGGAGTAGCCCTTCCCATCCATTTCTAATAATGAATGGATAGGAAGTTGAGGAGAATTTGACCGTGGAGGGAATAAAGAGTGGTGGAGATTTTTTTCCGTTTGTCCCTTCCTCTACAACTCTGCTCTTGCAACGCAGTGTTTCTGCAGTTTCTACTAGTTGTGATACAGTACATTCTCTATTTTTTGTATATGCGATATTTCTAACCAATCTAGCAAAACACTGTAAATGTCTCAAAAAATTTGTTTTAGGCGTTATTAAAGATCCACGTTATATTCGGTATCAGGTTCAAGATGTTCCCGCAGTCGGCGACGGACTACTTCCGGCGCGTGTACCACAGCATCGTGACGCAGCGCGGCGGCTACGACGCCGAGATCACGGAGAACAAGGACCTGTTGGACGCGCTGCGGAAACTGAAGCAGGACTGCGACAGGGACAATGAGGGTAAGCGATCTTTTATATCGAACTAGCTGTGCCCTGCACAGTTTAACCGACAACTGTACAGCCTAAGCTGAACCCTATTTATTATGATTGATCATATAGATCTGAGGTCCACTTATATTGGATTATTATTACCTTAGACTTTTAGGGGACGGATTTAGAAAAGCCCTTTTTTAGTGCTCGTCTACGTAATATCTCTCTGCGAATTTTCACGTCTCTAGGCCCAGCGGTTTGATCTTTGAGTCCATTCATGTGTAATTTAGTCCAACTTAAAAAATAAAAAAAAATAAAGGATAGTCTTAATCTAGAGCTCAATATTTTTAAACGAAACATGTTTTAATTATTTATAAGTTCCACAATATTCTAACAGATGGCGGTGTAAGTTACTGTATTGACAGAATACATCAACGTCATTTGATTTGTCATATTGGCTATCGTTACACGTCACGCGAGTTTTCTTGGCTATAGGTTTTTTTCGAATATTTCAGAAATATCGGAGGATACGCTAATAGCGCAGGCGGTGGCGTTCCTGCAGGGCGGCTTCGACACCACGGCCACCGTGCTCTCCTACTGCGTCTACGAGCTGGCCTTCCACCCAGATATACAGGTTGTATTTCCTGCACTACGGCCACCAATGTTTCAGCAATTGCCACATGTTCTACCTAATCTTCTTAACATTTACTTGAATCGGGGAGAAATCATTGAAGTTACCTTGGTTATATTGGGACTTCAGTAGTAAATATATTTTTAATGGTTATTTTTTTTTTCAGAACAAACTTTACAATGAACTTTTGGAAGAGAAGCAACACTCCAAGGACGGTGTACTGGACGTGGGCCAATTGTCAAATTTAAAATATTTGAACGGCATCCTCACGGGTTAGTTTTATCTTATTTTACTTAGGCCTCTTTTTCTCTCTTCTCTAGAAGGTGAAAAACGAGCAAGCGGTTCTCTCGATATTAAGTGACCGTTACATAGGCATCCGCAACGAGTTGCAGATGCGTTGCGTACCTTTAATGGACGGAGGATAACCAGGGAAGAGGAAGAGGATCAGAATTAGTCCTTCGGCATCTTACTCGTCAGACGATACCACTATAAATTAAGTTATTTGAATCGAAATAATTATAAAAGTCTGATTTTTTTTTAAATTGCAGAAGGATTAAGGAAGTACGCGAACATAGTTTGGCTTGAAAGGGTCGCATGTAAAGACTACAAGATCGACGACAACTTGACCATAAAGGCCGGGACTCCGGTCTATGTGAACGCGATAGGGATACACTACGACCCCAAGATATACCCTGAACCTGAGAGGTTCGACCCTAACCGGTTCATGTTCGAAGATGGAGATACCATCAAGCCGTTCAGTTATCTGCCGTTCGGAGATGGGCCGAGGAGTTGTATTGGTGAGTTTATATCAATCAAATAGTTCACTCATCCATTCATTCCTCAGTCGTTCTCTGGTCCTGTGCAGGATGTACGTAACTAGGTTTTTGCGTTCGCTATTAGACAACTATATTTAGAAGTAATCTAGACTAGAATAGAAATATAAATTTGCCGGTTTAAAAACATTTGTTGTAATTGGCTGTTGCCCACGGCTTCACAGATCTTCGTTTTTAGGGTTCCGTACCCAAAGGGTAAAACGAGACCCTATTACTAAGACTCCGCTGTCCGTCAGTCACCAGGCTGTATCTCACGAACCGTGGTATTTAAACAGTTGCAATTTTCACAGGTTACTTATTTCTGTTTCCGCTATAACAACAAATACTAAAAACAGAATAAAATAAATATTTAAGCGGGCTCCCATACAAAAAATGATTTTTCTTGCTCTTTTTTATAGATAACGGTACGGAACCCTTCGTGCGCAAGTCCGACTCGCACTTGGCCAGGTTTTTTTTTTAATTTATTGTTAAAAATTATAAATGATAATATAATAACTGCTTGTGTTTTGTGCTATCCTTTGGGAACAGTTTATTTTTGGGATAAAAGAAATACATAAAATCGTGCCCGTATACGATTCAAAATAATGAGGAAAAGAACTATAGGAGGTCGATTTCGAACAAACGTTCGTTTTTTATACAATTGTATAGATTAAATAATTAAGAATCAAAAATTACCAAATTACAAGTCATGTGTAGTTTTTGTAAATATCTAAAAGATATAGCAATACATATTATAATTAATATAATAAAATAAATCGTCCAAGTAAAAAAAGAACATATAAAAATATTTTTCTCTTAATTCAGTTATTCCTCCACATTTAAAAAACGTTATTTTTGTTGTTTTTGTAGTGAAAAGTTTTTAGCCGCATTACACATTTAGTAGGGCAAAATCTTATGGTACACGTCAGCAACAAGCTTATTTAAATTTGGAACAGATTCGATTTCTTATCATATTTTTCTTGTATTCGATTTTGAATTTTATTGTAAAAAGACAAGGGTCCATTTTTGTTGATGATTTATTTATTTTTGAACTATCGTCGCGTCTTTCCAACTGTTTTGAGTTATCGACTTCTCTCCTGTGTTTCTTTTCGTTTTCAGACATTTGATTTAAATTAAATCTCTTCTCGTGGTAAGGTTATTTTTATTATATTATGACAATATTTTCTATTTCTACAGGCCGTCGCTTCGCTTTGATAAATCTCCGCATCGCCTTAACAGCTATCTTCCTGAAGTACGAAGTCCATCCTCTGCCGTCGTCACCCAGACCTGATGACATCAGCCTAGAGACGAAGAGCGTAACGTACATACCAGGGGACCCGCTGATGGTCGAATTTGTGCTTAGGAACCACAAGATGATTACATAAGAAGAAGAAGAAGAAGAATTATAAGGTTATGCATTGTGTAATGAAAGATATTGGTTCAACGTTTTTAATGTTAAAAAATATATATTTAACTTCGTAGGAGTACTCGAAAGGAAGTATGCACTCTCGAGAAGTGGAGAAGATAACTTAGATTAAGATTCAAAGGTCAAGAAAATAATGACAGCAAAAATAAATGTACTCTCAAATAGTTTTATTTCAATAAAATATTAATGTCTTATTATTTATTTACTGTATTATTTAATATGAATACATAATGTATTTAGTAAACGTTTCCAAATAAAACATACACTTTCGTCTAACACAATCTCCTTGTCACGTCGGGCGAGTTTGTTGTGTCGATGAGAAGGTTAAAACAAACATAAGTTATTTATTTATAATTATCTATA
>JWHW01047293.1:86628-97684 GCA_000931545.1 Papilio glaucus
ATTGGGCTACGGTATACATTTGTCGAAATATCCTATGCTAAATAATGTGTCAAATACGCGCTTAGCTTTTTAACATAAGCTTATATGTATTAACCCATCGCCGACCGTGAACTCAACGATTGCTTCAATTCGCTCCATCTGCTTTCTCCTATGCTTTGAAGGATATTTTTATAGGATATGGAGCAAACATGCCATGAATATCCATAGCACATTGCTTGGGTAATAGTCCTGGGGACAGCAGTTTTGTGTGATAGGAATTTGGGCAAATCATACCGTTGTAAAATTTACTAGGTGATGTAGATATATCAAGATGTGGTTGTGTGGTACAGGTAAGAGGGCAGGGGAATAGTTGCAAACATTCTTCATTCATATTTCTAATTAGTATACTGTATTTGGTTGGTTTACGGGTATTATTTTGCCGTCAACAGACAGAAAACATTTCTTTTATATAGCACAAATTGTTAGAAAACTTGATAACAAATATTCTAAAAAACGTACGTACGTAAAGTTCAACAGAAGTTTTTTAAGCAATGGAGTTCCAGCACTTGAAACCTGAAAGTTGTGGTTAAAAATTCAAATGAGCGACGTGAAGCGGCGAGGGCCAACAGACGCGGTGACGCACGTTTGTTATGGTAATGCCGGGGGCCGGTGCGGGCCATTGTTCATACGCATCGCGGCGTCGGGACGCTGACGCCCTCTGTGGACATAAGCGCTACAAACGGCCGCAATTTAGATATTTAACATCTTAAAATAAAATACGATGGAACGTATTACGCGTTTTATGTTAATTTAATACCAGATTAAACATACAATTCTTACCAGCACGTCAGGGGAAACTGCGTGGTCGAAACATCGTCACATCAGTCCCTCCCTTTCACAATATGCGATCCTCCGCGCACCGGATCCAATCATTTCCCTTTCTTCACAAGATCATCTGTCCATCCAAAGAATCATCTCTTCATAGAAGAATAGTTCATAGCTCGTATTTTGTTACGCCAATCTCTCAAATCATTCCCGTGGTAGCACAAGCGTCTGCCTTTTGTTTTTTTTTTATTATTTAATACGATATGTACACGAGGTACGCGAGAAAAAGTAAATTATATGACGAACAAATTGAGTGAGTAAAAGTTTGTCGCAGCAAGGTACGCGTGTATCATATGAAAAGCCTCATAACCGCGGCAAAGGCTATTCAATAGGCGAATTTGGGTCAAGCCCACTTTCATTTTATTCACGGCCCGATGCTTTATGCTGGTACATTGGATTTCTATTCGCTATGAGTGTTAAGTGGCATACAAAGTGGATCATTTAAGATAAATAAAAGAGCACGACCGATTTAGCTGTACAGGGTAGTCAGAGATATCCAACATTTTAACTGGTGATAGAACCCGAAACAACAACATCAGTTGCACGAATGGGCCGGTGAAATACCACTACCTCACAGAAGACCAATGAGAGAGGTGCTGGAAGCCCAGTTACAGTCCTATTCCACTTTCCATCCTTGAAGAATTTGACAGCGTAGGGAATGGATGGATTATCCTTTTTCAGTTCATCCCTCCTTTGTTCATTATAGGTAGGCAACGCATCTACAATTCAATAGGCTGTAACAATTTGCCTATGGGGAGCTGTCACTTGTTCTGCAATATCAGCTTAAGATCTCGTAGAAAGAGACGCATTCTTTAAACTATTCTAGATTCAAGCTCCGTAAAGTTGTATCTACACTAAGTTTGAACTTAACTAAGTCTAGTGTCGCGTACGACACATTCCTGAGAGAATAATAAAAGAAGTTGAGTCGTCTTCTGTAAAGTTTGAGAGTGTTAAAAATTAAAATCGTGGCTGATTCGGAGGGCGGCTGAGTTTTTAATTTAAACCAATACGTGTTTTTGTGTTTGTGATGTTTAAAATATTATAAGAGTATTTTTTGTTGACTAAAATTAACAACAAATACACTGTAATAATGTAGAGTAGTTCAATATATTAAAGTACCAATTAATCTGTATTTCTATGTTACAATAGTTTCTAGTAAGTATTTTTATTTTTTCGATTTTGTAAAGAAACTACACAATAGTGTAGTTTCTTTACAGTTCGCAATCGTAAATTATTGAAGTTAGTAAATAATGTAAATAATTATATATAAAGAGCTAAAACTCGAAACAATGCCACTGGAGACCTTCAATTTATTTTCACGTTGCTCGAGTTGAACGTCGTGTTATAACTTCCGCGGCTGTAAAAGAAATGAGACCGTGATCGTTTCGCCCGCGGCTCCCAGGAGTTACAATATTTGCATAAAAATTATAAAACAATTTTTTTTATTCTCAAATAAAATTTGATGGGATTTTATATCAAATGTTACGTATATATAGGAGAAGACTTCACTGGAGAGGATACAAAAAAAGAGGAAAATCGAGGCAAGAAGAGGAGAGGTGATATCCAACATACATATGTTTAACAGTGGTAGAGCCCGCAACAACAACATCTGTTGCACGAATGGGGCGGCTCGACCGGTAAGATACCACGACCTCACAGAAAACAGGCGTGAAGTAGAAGTATTCTGCGTTTCGTCTGATGAGTGAGGTGCAGGAGGCCTAATTTTTGTCCTCTTCCCCTTCCCACCCTTTCCTGACTTTCGACAGCGCCCGCCACGTTTGCGGGCGCTGTCGAAAATCAGGCTGTGCGGTTTAGTAGCCGTCGGCTGGTACTCACGGTGATCTAAAAGAAACCCAAGGCTAGGGCGTGGTGTAGGGCCGGCCAGAAGTTGTCGCTCGAGGTGGTTTCGTTTGAAAGAGCCATTGGCTTTTCTTGTCCTCATGGCTTCCAGAAGACGGGTTCGGGGAATCCGCCACCGACGACAAGACAGTATAGGAGGTTCTGGAGGAAGAGAAAAATTTCTGGAGGAGATGTTGCTTATCTTCTTCAAGGATTGAGTTATGTCGGTGGCTGGCGCAGGCGGATGTGTGCGACAGCGTCTCGTAGCTGCACAAATATACTTGCTCTCGCAAGAGCGGGTATACGTAGGCATTTTCTCACATTAAAAAAAATGACTTGTTCTATATTTTATAGAATTAAAAAAAAATCTAAAAAAAAACGCCTTCAATTATTTACTTTATACGATCAAAATCTGTGCCGTTCAATTAATTAATCAACTCATTAAGCGAAAATGAAATAATTCTCAGAACACTTTGTGTAAGTAAATTTATTTTATTGCGGTTATTTTACATTTATTGCATTGTCTGTGCACTGAACGTACAAAGCAAATAATCTGCTAACGCTATTTGCGTCAGACAACTAACGAACATCGTATTTAAGCAAATAGTAATGCAACTTATTGTTAATATTTGATTTTATACAATATTAACGTTATAGACGATAAATAATCGTTAATAAACTAAGATCAGACATGTTTCAGTTCCAGTGATTCTGTAATTAATTAAGCTATAATCGGTTAATTAAATCCAATTCTTTAAGTTGAAAATTCATATTTTATTTATGTACTACTCCTAAATAATATATTTGTACCGAGTTTAATAACATTGTATTAATATACTCTAGTGATCTCGTTTTGTTCCTGAGTTCTTCATAAAAATTATAATACACGGTTGGTTGGTAATAGACAAATTCGTTTAAACCATATTTTCAATGTTTGTACATTTTTAAACTTAAAACGAAAACATTTCTAATCGTCTTAAATGATTCCATTTTGTTTTAAAATATTAACGAGGAACAAAAGCCCGAGTGAACTCTAAAAGCTTTGACCTGAACTTGGAACAATTCGAGGGAAGCTGTTGCTCTCTAAATTAAAACTTCCTGACGTCTTTTTTACTTTATCAAATATTTTTCATGTTTTAATTAATGAGAAAATTCTAAGAAAGTAACAAAAAACTATTTTTTTTGATATTTAACATAATCCGGTCACGTTTTTTTTTTCTTTAATCATTAATACACATTATTTATTACAACTTTCTCGGTCACGTTGTAGTAATGCTAGAATAGAAACCATATGAAGTGGGATAAAGCAACCTATTCTACTAAGTGGTTAGCAATAATTAATTGTACATCTATCTATATACATAAAAGGCGCCGTGTGTATGTATGCTCCCTACAGACTCTGAAACGGCTAGACCGATTTCGATGATAGTTTCAGAAAATAATTGGCAAAGTGGGTGATTCTGTGAAGTTTGGTAACGATAGGATCAACATAATTAGTAGTACCCGGGCGAAGCCGGGGCGGGTCACTAGTATATTATAAACCACCAGTCCAAAAGTGATAAATATCAAGTGTGATAAGTTTGGTGCAAATTTACTGTAGTTAAAATTGAGCTTAGGCTGTCTTCAATCTGACGCCCCATTTTTATGTGGTCGTGAGAGGAAAACAGTAAAAAATCGGATAGCCTCTTATTTGGCACATTTTAAAATAAGAGTATCTATTCGGCTAATAACTTTAAAACACTTTTCCAAATAATTTAGGTTAGTCAAGGAATTTTTATAAAAAAAAACTCAATTAAGACAGACATTTAAAATTCAGGCCGACGACACCGCGGGCCCGAAACGTATCCGAGCGAGCTCCCGACATTTTACTACAAAACTTTGAAAAAGTAATTAACTGTAACACTTTTGAAGAAATTACGATCGTGTAGATGAGAATTTTTCTACCTAAAATGAGAACCTTCAAGGTTTAAGCCCCCTGTAGGACGGCGACGCCATGTTATAATGAAAAAGGGACATTTCCACGAAAAACAGACACGTTAAAATGTTTATTTATTCTACTTGATTGTGACTAACAAGGTTTTTTCATGATAAATGACCGCGACCGCGAATTAACATCAATTAGACAATAATAATAATAATTCCACATTTATTAATACGCTACATATTTGAATTATTTTGTTAACTATAATTTTTAAAAACCCTCCTCGAGAATATTCGTAGTACGTATTTTATCATTTTCTTCGACGTACGTTTTGATGTTTTCTTTTTCCTCTTTTAGCCTACTATTAAAGTTCTTTGCAATATATAATACCTAATGATTTAGTTAACTTGCCAATTAAAATACGGCAATGTTATAAATCGTTGCCAAGTACGCTTTATTTACACAACCGTATAACTTTTACAGCCGCGGACCATAAATGATTCACAGCTGAAACGCGCTCGACTTCCTTCTTTATTTGTCTCAGCAAGAGAACATTTCTAAGCAAGGAATCATTTAATGCAATGTATATAACATTCAGATTTTTTTAAATATCTATTATAGTTGCTTACTGAAATAGTTTACTTATATTTCTTTTAACCAGTACCACTGAGCTTCCGCTTGTGCTACGACGTGGTCATGACGATGGTAAAATGGCGGGATTCGAATCTACGACCTCATTTCGCAGTCCGTACCCTAATCCATTATGCTATTGGCGCTTCGATTCGATCGATGTATGAAAATGTACGATAAATTATAGAGAGTTCATAATTCAGAATTATACAGTATGATTTTTTTCAATAGTCCTTCGTTTATTAAAGTTTATTAAAACATATATAAACTCTCAAGAGTATAAATGTATATTATATACAGTTATTTAAAATAAAATATAAAATATGCGCTCACGCCGATTCTTTGTTTCTTGACGGTTCTTTTTTTGTTCGACAGCTAGTGCTTGTCGTGTAGTTGATTAAGGATCTTGGCGCTTCCTCGGGTGTCTTTTGCACTTGATATTTTGTCAAATAAGAATAAGATTACAGTATCTAAGTCATATAAAATTAGTGACTTACTAAAAAAGGGCGATATAAGGAGCACCCATAACCGACGAGCATGTATGCGTAGATGTATGAATGTAGAAGAAGCGAGAGAGGTGTGCCAGGATCGCGCCAAATGGAAATCCATGATCTCTGCCTACCCCTCTGGGTTACGGGCGTGATCGCATATTTATTTATTTATTTTATCTAAGTCAGTTCAAGAAATTAAAAGATGTTGAATATCTAGCGCACTTCTACTGGTTCCAATTCCAATCAAATTATTGTTATTTTTTTTTGTTTTGGCTTCTTATTTCAGGTAACTTGTAATTGACTGTAAATAAGTAAGTTTTCGATGTAGCAATACAAGTATTGTTTCGAGGAAACGCTCAGCACTCGACATCAGTTACACGTGCCAACAAAACTCAAGAACTCTCAGAGGTTTTCCAATACAATCAAACAAACGAACCTTTTACTGTCGATAATAGCACCACAGATAAGTACCAAAAATATAAACAAGTAAAAAATATTCTTAACAAAAAACGTCTTGCAACTACGTGGAGTATAGTTTTCACAACTCAATTTAAATTTAAACATAACATGTAAGCAACGAGCTTCATATTTCATGTCCGTCTGACAGAACTGTAATGAACTTTTCACTAGCACTTTTTATAGCAGAAGATGGCAAACGAGCAAGCTGCTTATGTTACGTGACCTCTACCCATAGACATTTATAACAAGGTAATGGCTTGCTAGACATCCTCCCATAGACATCTGTAACAAGGTAATGCCTTGCAGATGCGTTGCCTACTTGGACTGAGGAAGAGATGAACAAAAAGGCACATTTCCTCTTCCTTCTTTCCATCTTACTCGTTCCCATCCTTCCCATATTAGACAAAGATGGGAAAGGGAAGAGGACCAGATTTGGGGCTGAAAACTGAAAATACTCGTACTTTACGCTTGTCTTCTGTGAGTTCTTGGTATTTCAGCCGGGCCATTCGTGCGACAGATGTTGTTGTTGCAGGCTCTATCACTGTTATGTGCCGACCCTGTATCTAGAAAACGACTTTAGATATTTTTTTATGAAAGATTTTTTAAATCTTTGAGCACAGTTCTGTAGTCAAAGAAAGGATTTCACAGTGATCATTAAAATTTCTATTTGAAATAATCTTTAGTTCGCTCGGTTGGGGCACACACAGTCTGTCTAATGACACGTAAGTGATTCGTTCATTCAAAGCCGACTCATTGTTTCAAAAACGATGAATGCTTTCTTTGTTCAATTTGTGGACCTTTTATTGTTGCACGGATGAGCTTCCACGACCGGTCACGTGCTACCACGTATACATTTAGATTATAGGTGTCCTTGCTACACTCTTCAACTTCATAAAGTAGCTGTATTTAAATTCATCGAGGAAGGTAAGATCTAAAATGCAGAATATTTTCTAACTGTAGTTTATGATTTAGTTTCGTTTGCTACATTTCCACGGTCGCATAACATTAAACTTTGTACCAGTCACGGTACTGTCGTCGAGTAAACATTTCGACCCGCTCTGAGCTCTCGTATGTTTAAATTTCTTCTGCAATTTATTTTGATGTTTATACAAAACTACTAGTCAAAGAGAATATTAAACGTATGAAAAATAAGCTTTTCATTAACTTTTTGTATACGTTCAGCCATTCGGGTAAAAAAAAACAATATATTTTAACATCAAGGAATTTAAAAAAAACCTTTCTTTTTTTAAATTTTTGATTTTAAGATTGTATAATAGCCATACAATATTTAATACTCTTCTTTAAGAGGAAAAGTGAAAAGAAGAAGAAGAAGAGTATTATAAAGACAGTTTTGGAGCGGCATTCAATCCATGAAAAAACACCAGACTTACATAAAACTAACAACAAACAAAGGCATTTGGTATTTCTCTCATTGGCCGTTCAAAATAAAAAGATAAATTTAAACACCGCGTGCACCACTAACAATGTAGTAGTTTAGTAGGAAATCATGTGCAACTCGGCTTTTGTGCTCGGTTCAGAAATGGATGGTTTTTTAAAATCCAAGATGGCATTATTTGAACTGGAAGGCACTAAAATTTCCGCATTGTTGCTTGCAACATGGCCGTTGACAAGGGCAGTTTAGTTACCATGGGTTACCATTCTTCACAGCCTTTAGCTTTGTAAGCAGCACCTCTCTTAGCGATACAGACAGTGGCATGGGCTACGGTTTTAGATTTGAAGACACAATTTTCTCTTCATGGATCATATACGTTAATAAAACAAGTAATTTATAATCTGACATGTCGTATTACCGTAATATGGTAATCATTCCTTTTATGTTATACAGTTTACTAGAAAGCTTTATTTAAAAATTTATGAAAGCTTTTTGCTCTTAGAATAACTTGAAAAAAGTCTGAAAAGTCGATAGAGATTTATTATTACTTCGTTCCGACGTCTACAGTCAAATTTATTATGTACTCTAATCTCTGCCAAGATTTATTATTGAAGCCTCCAAGCATTAATCTGTGCGAAGAAAATAATATTGAAAAGATTGTGTTTTCTTAGTACGCAAATTACTCAACACAAACTTTACCAGTTCTAATTTAGATAGAAATGTTTTTATATTATATTACTTGATTAGATCTTAAAGGTTAAAATATTCTAATCTTAGGTCTTAAGAATACTTACTCAAAAGATAACTTAACTACACTTTCACGAAAAAGTAAAGGTTAAAATCATTTTGGGAATTTTCACATTTATTTCATGACATTTTAAGTACAAAAATTCCTTAACTATTTATTTTTGCCGGTAAGAGAAGTGTCAGGACCTTACCAAATGAAAATTTATAATCTAAACCTACCCAGATACGTACAGAGGTGTACGTCATGTACCGCGACCGTGGTCGTTTATATATTTCTTCTTTATTTGAACTTATTTATGCTAAGTATAAAGTTTATTTTACTTATTTAGCGCACAACTGAATAATTTCATTAGCGTAATGCGTTTGACACACGAGAAGGATTCACCCGCGCCGGCTAATTCCACACAAACTCGCTCCAACTCGCACAAACTTCCAGAATGTAAATGCCAATTATACGTCAGGCGTCGCCGGTCCTGAACGTCCTGAACGTCCCGGATCCCGGCAATAATCATTCTCTTAATGTAATCGTGATACTTCTTACAAACTTTGGAACGTTTTACATTGGGAATAAAAGGGTTGCGATCCATGTTGCTATCTAAAACGTTTTAAATGAAAAGCAAATTTTATTTTATTTTATTTTCAAAATCATCGTGAGTGGTCATCATCGATCAGATTAGTGACATCTGTATAAGGAGTAGCGGTAACCGACAGCTATGTATGGATTTAGAAGAAGCGTGGGAGGTGTGCACATTCAGCATATTGTGGTCGTTCTCTTAATATAATAATCTCTTAAAATATAATAGATATCTATGGTCAAAGTGATTAATATGGGCATTATCAATTAGCAGTTTATTCGCGCAAAGTTATTAATTATTATTTAAACTTCACGATTTATCATTTATATTTATATATACAATGCCACCGGGCATTGTATATATAAATATAAATTTATGAATATTGCTACGTGATTAAAACGAAATCTGATAAAACATATACCTAACATAACCTAAACCTTTTTTGTACCTAAGGAAATGCCTACGCATAAGCACCCTACATGATAGCAGCGTGGTTAACCTTATGTTACCTTTAATTAACCTAAACCTGCCTTAACCTAACCTAATAAGTTTTATATTACTAGTATTTTATAATCATAGGCCTAGGTTTCTAGTAAACGAATTAATTTTCTGTTATTTCCACTAATTAATCACTTTTATCATAACACAGAAAGAAATAAGAAAACATATTTAATTTACACATCTCGCGGAATGAAATCCACGTAAAGATCTTCTCCCGGTTCCAGAAACAAACTTTTATTCTCCATTTCAACTTCGCATGGCAAATGAGTGTTCGGTTTAGCTACAATCTTGTAGTTCACAATGATGTTGGCTAGAGCGCAGGTAGCGTTTTGCACTCCGAATCGCTTACCTGAAAAATTTACAATAATGAAAAACATTAAGAATCTCCGGGTGAAGATTTCTCGTACGAGAATCTACGATTTACCATAAACTATGATGATTTATTGAACAGATCAATTTGAGTTCATCACTGAGAACATGTGAATGTGTTATTTGCACATAAGACCGCAACAGAGCGTGGCTCGACTATTAAATTACGTAATTTTTAAAATTTGACAGTTAAATTTCTTCATCAGTGTTCTTTTGAGCACTCCATGTCAACTCACCGGCCGATATAAGAAGATTTTTTATTTATCTTCTCAAAATTCCACTATGGATCTGCAGCTCAATATTAATCTTATGGAATCAATTTCATTCGACCAGTATCGTTTTAAAAGTGATTTCATAAAAAAAATATTCATTTCTTGTAAGAAAACCTCTGAATCTATTTCTAATCCCTTTATAATGTTTTTTTTTGTGTAAGTGTCTCTTTTTGTGTAATTTGCTTTCGGATATTAATTTTTATTTTTTATAATAATCGTTTCCTGCGCTTGGAAAAGGAAACTAGGAAGATATGTTTTAGATTTAGCATAACCTATAGATTATTAACTAATTAATAATATGACAATTATGAAAAAGTGAATGATTCATTAGAAGGTAAAGGTATGAAGATGAATGTAGATAAAACGAAAGTAATGGTGTTTGAAACAGATCAAAGTAAGACAGTAATTGATATAAATGTTAACGGTAAAGAAGTGGAACAGGTGGAAGATTTTAGTAGAGATGGTAGGCATGTTAAAGATTATGAACGACGAGTGAATGCGGGAAATAAAATGAATGGGGCTATAGGTACAGTAATTAGGAAACAGAAGGCTCGTCTGGGGCTATACATAATGCTGTACCAGTCCCAACTTTAATGTATGGAAGTGAAAGTTGGGTTTGGCAGGAAAAGCGTGCTAGTAGAGTTAATGCCGTTGAGATGCGATCCTTAAGAAGTATATTAGGCGTGACGTTGAATAATAGGATTAAAAATAGCGATATAAGGGACAAGTGTGGCTTAAAAGTGGATGTTGTGACTAGAATTGAGAAAGGTATACTTCGGTGGTTCGGGCATGTTGAAAGGATGAATGAAGAAAGAATAACGAAAAATAAGAACCAAATTAATGTTGCAAAAGTGAGTGTTGGTAGGGGACGCCCCAGGAAAACTTATATCGATCAGATTAGCGGTTTACTAAAAAATTGCGATATAAAGAGCACCCATAACCGACGAGCATGTATGCGTATATGTATGAATGTAGAAGAAGCGAGAGAGGTGTGC
>JWHW01047293.1:98079-114950 GCA_000931545.1 Papilio glaucus
AGCGAGAGAGGTGAGCCAGGATCGTGCCAAATGGAAATCCGTGGTCTCTGCCTACCCCTCTGGGTTACGGGCGTGGGCGCATATTTATTTAAAAATATGACATAGTTAATAATAATAATAAAGCAATATTACCAGCACAATACCTCGCACCTTCACCAAAAGGCATGTATGTGAAAGGTGTGATATTTTTCTCATTTTCGGGTAAAAATCTGTCCGGATCGAATTTCTCTGGATCTGGGAAATATTTTGGATCGTACTGCATCCCGCCAGCATTCAAGTAGACCGGTGTTCCGGCAGGAATCGTAAGGTTTTCGTCGATCTTATAATCAGCACCTGCAACTCTGTCCATCCAACCCATTGGTGGAAATTTTCTTAAGGCTTCTGAAACGCATGAATGAAACATGAGATGTTTATCAATAACAATTATAAATACTAACTGGTTATTACGTTTGTTTAATACATTCGCGGAAGCGAAAGATAGTAATGATTACAATACAACGCCTTAATGTTGATAATATTAATAGATGGAAATGGTTCACAACAATAATCGAACGGCGGATTCGAACCCACGACTAAGTCGTGCATTTTTCGCAGTCCGTACCCTTAACCATTAGGCAATTGACGCTAATACCTAAACGGAGAGACAAAGCTGTGTCATTACCAAATAATCCAAATTTCAACGAATGACTTATTAGTTAAATTTGACAGAGGTAAGGATTTGAATCCACAGTAAGCTATATTTTAAGGTAATAATTTTGGAATATCATTGTACTAACCTTTTAATGCAGCATTTAGATATTTCATTTCCTGAATATCTTCTGCGGCCACGTCTGAATTCAGAATTTTATCCTTAATTTGTAGAAGTTCGTTGTATATTTTCTCCTAAAAACATTACATTTAAAATTTTTGTTTAAAATTTTACTTTTACCTACCTACTTAAGTAAACAATCAGAAAAATATAAGCATAAATGTATGACCATAGAAATGGTACAGTGGGGGGATACTTTCCGCACTGTTCATAATTAATTGTTGCTTGTGCTATGCTTGTTGGATAATGGGAAAAATTACAGAATAAACTAACCCATACAAATTTACCTGGTACTGTGGATTGTGTGCGAGCTCATACGTGCAGAAAGTCAATGCTGATCCCGTTGTGCCAAAGCCAGCTTGTAGAAATGCAGCCGCTTGAGCAATCAGTAGGTCCTCAGGCATTTCTAAGTAAAACATTTCATTATCTCTAAGGAAAACATTACAAGCGTTTAACGTTGTTTGATATGAGCATACAAATGATGATTTAAGTCTTAAGTTTGAGTGTGTGAGTCTTAAGTTTGAGTTTGAGTGTGTCCGCTACCTTATTAAGTTTGCTTATAGTACTAGTATTAGTTCTAGATAAGAGTTCTCGACGGCAATCACATACCTTCTTGTTGTTTGTTTCTATCCGAATCTTGTTTTAATTTCCGCAGTGCGTCAAGTAAGTCCTTGTTTTCTCCGATATGAACGTCATATCCGCCCCGTTCGTTTACAGCTTGCCTGAACACTTTTCTAAAGTAATTCGTTGTACTTTTAGGAAAAAACGTACACCTGAAATTGTTTAAATGATCATTGCTGTGATTGAAATTTTACGCGACACTCTGTCTGTCGTTCAATCCAAACGATGTGTCGGTTTGGATTGAACATATCGTAAGGCGTGTATGTATCTAATAATTTGTAACACAAAATAAGTAGTTTTTTTTTAATGGAAATAGGTGGCAAACGAGCAAGCGGATCACCAGATGTTTAGTGACCGCTACCCATGGACATCGGCAAGAAGCAAATGTGTTGCAGATGCATTGCCTACCTTTATTGGACGGAGGAGGGCACAGACAGGAATAAGGATACCCCCTTTTCCCTCCCCGTCCAATCCTCTTCCCCTTCACATCCTATCCTTATGAGGAAAGGGTGGGAAGGGGACGAGGACTGAAATTAGGCCTCCGGCACCTCACTCATCAGAGACGAAACGCAGAGTACTTCTACTTTACGCCTGTTTTCAGTGAGGTCATGGTATTTCATCAGTCGAGCCGGCCCATTCGTGCAACAGATGTTGTTGTTGCGTGCTCTACACACCACAAAAGCTTGAAATCGACGATATTTTTTGATTTTACTGTTACTGTTACTAAACGATGTAAAAAAATTCTTTAAATCACTTTAATTTGTATAACTATTTACATAGACCAACCAGATGGAGTTAATGGAAGTAGCTCGAAGGCTCAACGATCGGTTCATCGTCTAGCGTCAGAGAGACATCGTGTCCTCGTGCTTTTTTCCATCGTCTATACTCTACTATAATATATACCATAGGGAGTTTTCCGGATTATTGTTTGGAATAATTCCTACAGTTACGTTTTGGTAACTTAGTTTTTGATTACGCTGAGAGCTCGAAATACCATTAACAACTACTTGATGGTTAGCATTGCATTAAGGTACGGTTTACATTAAGTATTTACCACGCAAAAAGAAAAAAATAACATAATTACCCAAAGACGTCGACTAATTCGGGGAAAAAGAAGATACAAGCCCAGCTCAGGCCCCTCAAGAAGTTGAACTTCATGAAATCCTTGGTGACGGTGCGGAGCGGACTCTCCCCCGTGAGCGTAGCGTCACCGCGCAGCCCCAGGGCGGTGTTGCCGATCACGTCGGTCGTGTAGTCAGTAAACATTATCTGACAAATTTACCTACATTTGTTTTATCGAGCCCACTTGAAATATAAGTTTGTTAAGACGCTTTCTCGCATAAATACTCTAACGATCATTATGAAATTGATGATTGAACGAGTTTGATGTTCTGTTTTTTGGGATAGAGCTCTCTATGTAGCTCTCACCTCAAGAAAAAACTGAATTTAAGGACTGACATGAAAGCGAGTGATACGCGGGAATGGGCAAGTTTTGAAATAATAC
This sequence comes from Papilio glaucus, assembly GCA_000931545.1. Lineage (NCBI taxonomy): Eukaryota > Metazoa > Arthropoda > Insecta > Lepidoptera > Papilionidae > Papilio > Papilio glaucus. Next base: position 101,013 of record JWHW01047293.1, read on the forward strand.
AATTACATTAAATTACAATAGAAATAATAATACTCACCCTCAGGTTTACACGCTTGTTCCTTTCCATTTCCATTTTGATTCGCTTTACGAGGTCACTTGACTTAGAGACGAAATGTTTGTGTATAATTCTCAGCTTTGCTCCTGTGAAGGATGGCGTCAAACGTCTTCTAACCGAAGACCAGAGCGGGTCCTACAGTTTATTATAAATAAGAACTATAACATTGCCTTATAACTTACAGTAACCTGACAACAGTTCGTATTAGTTATTATCAGTGTCGGAAGCAGAACTGCCAATCCTATCGACACCTCCGCGATTAATTTCTTTAGCCATATATTCAATGTATCTTATGACATGTGGCGATGATATACTCTCAGATGAAATGTTATCTATTGTTATTTTTTCCGTCGCTCGTCATAAGGTATACTTCAGTGTGTCTGAGACCCCATCGTATTCCTATTCGTCGTATGTCTATAAAAGTTAAGCACGTATATCGTATTCGTTTTTCTCTTTGTCATATCCACATCCCCCTCTTTCCCACAAAAAGGCTGGCAAATTATCAGCAGGTCTTGTGATTGTCACGGCTGTGTAGTGATGGTCGTATAGCATCGGGTGATCGACTCGGTCGTTTTCTATTCTACAATACACAGTATTTAATAAAAGTGTTGTAAAGTGAAGAGTGTCCGAGGGAAGAAGTAAATATGAACGTACGTTTACAAGAAATAAATTTAGTGAACCAATGGGATCCTTTTTTCCTGAACTTAAGAATCTGTTCCTGAAGATAGCCCCGTCTTTGACGAGCACTCGGCGGGCGATCTCCGGAGAGTTGATGACCAGGACTGGCCGCCAAAACCACCACAAGCCCAGGTAAGGTTGTTCACGATTATAAATCTTGCGCATAAATATTCCCTACGAAAAAAACTTGAGTCACGTCATGAGAATTTAAATAACCGCTCAAACAATTTACTAAGCGAGTTTGATTTTGAAAATAATTATTTAGAAACGACATTCAAGGACATCTTTTTTTGTTTAATAAGAGAGCAAGCTGATCAAGATTGTGGAAGTCCACTGGATCAGCTTGCTCTCTCTCTAGCAGCAGTGGTCCACTGATATTTGTGGCCATCAATCATCTAAGAACTTGGATATGCTAGACATCTCATATCTTATTAACAGTAAAAAAAGATGAGCTTGTGAGTCTTTTTCAATTTTATATGAAATAATTTTGTTCAGATTAACTTACTGAATTTTGCTTGAGCAGAAACGTTAAGTTGCCCAACAAGGGATGGGGTGCTATGTAAGGAACATTTCTATCTGCCCAATACTTTTTGGTTTGTCTCCATTTACAGTACAGCAAAAACACTGCGAGTGCTACAGCAGTTGTGAGGAGTAGTAACATCTGAAATAAATATTCATAGATACTATAAGCCCGTCATTCATATGCCCGAGTAAGGTTTGAGGACCTTCAACTATCCTGCAAGAGGCTTTAAAGGCCTAAAAGTAAATAGTCAATAACTATTCAACTTTCTAATTCAGTACTCTCAACAATCAGTGTCATTCAATGTTTTCTCTAAAAATTTTCTTCCAATTAATCTCACGATCCATTTTGAAATTTCAAAAGAGTTAGAGGGGTGGGAAAAAATTACGTTTTTCCATTTGGCGCGATCCAGGCACACCTCTCTAGCTTCTTCTACATCCATACATACTAATCGGTTACTCCTTATGTCGCCTTTCTTCAGTATGTCGCTAACCAGATTGAAATAATTATATCTAGGATGTCTCCTATCATCATTGTCACTCACTTTTGTCACATAAAGTCTTGTCACTCACTCTTCATTCATCCTTTCAACACGCCAGAACCACCGAAGCACACCTTTCTCATTTCTGTCACAACGTCCTCTTTTCTCTAACAAGGCTATTTTCATCCAATTATTCACGCCTGGCTTACTTCCCATATATTAAATCTCAATGGCAATGAAATAAATACCAAAAAAGATGTCTGAGATACACGCAGACACAAAAAAAGAGAAATAGATAAAGAGAAAATCTCAAAAAGAAATACAACACCGAAAATTTGCTTAAAACTATATTCTCTTTCAAAGTTTATGTTGCTTCTCTCTCATATAACGATATGTGCTTAAATGTAACGCGTCGTAGAAATTTAACTGTAAACTTTTGTCTAAATATCACTTTGAAAAAGTCAACCTTCGCATTTCTTTAAACAAAATTGAAATATTCTAAAAACTACGATAAAAATTGACTAAAGAATTACCTTGACAGAATGCTTACGTCTAAGTCTTAAGACATCGTGTAGTCGTCTGTTGGAAACTGATAGTACATACTTAGTTGTATGTTAATGTTAAATAAATTACTTCAATTTAGCTTATTCTCATCAACATTACTTATTGAATCACTCACGTGATATATAGTTATCGTCGGACCTGAATATTTAATGCATATACTAGTTCGCCGCGCCGGATACCTGACTGCTGTGCTGAACTTTCTGTTGGCGATCAAGTCAAGTATCTGGCAGCTGGCAATAAGGAGCAGTCTGATTAATTAAGAAAATAACGATAGGAAGAAGGATTTTTGGCAGGCTTTGGAGACGAAAGGAAAATTAAGCGTTGATGTTACTAAAATTAGTACAATAGTAAAATTTAGTTAATAAATGTTTATTTTCAATTGTAAAATATGAAATTAGTTTAATATAAAGTTGTAGGGAAGGGGTGTTTTGAAAAGCCGAGTTGGCCTATTAACAACATCAGGTTGACGACAGATACTAATACTAATTTTCTGAGATTTAGTTGCTGGTAACCTTATTGACGGTTCTTACAGCTTCATCTGATACAGGGCTCGCGATCCGAGTGATCTTGAGCTAAAAGTAAAAAATTCTAGGTCCCTAATGTAATCTAGGGGCCTAGTTGCTGGATTTAGCAGCCATCGGTGTGAGTGATGTGTCTACTCAAGTTGAACATGTTACCGTCGAAGACTATAATGACGTCTACTAAGTAGGGGTGTTGTCTACGTGATCGTCGAGGGAAGGAGCGTACCTGTACCCCCACGGTCGTCAACTGTTTTAACGAGTATCTGGGGGCGGCGAGGACCGCCCTTTGCCGTGGGTGCGATTTGTGTTGGCGATGCGTGTCTTTCGTCGTACTCGAATGCGAGGACGGTGAGAGTTTTGTCGTGTCTGTGGTGTGGTTTGAGTGTCCTCGTGATCGCGGTGGATCAGTAGGACGTGCTTAGGTATGCGTTTGGCGACTGTAGACTCAGGATTTGGAACGTAGTCGGCGGCCTGAACTATGAGAGGGTTGGGATGTGTAGCGGCGCTTTCGAAGTAGCACTTCGACAGTTCCCGGAAATGTTGATTGTGTCCATTTATTAGATCGTTATGTATGTCTTCGTTGCGCTGGTACCATTCGCAGTCGCTTTACGAAGGAAGCGGTTTTAGATGATTTGAAGTTGATTGATTTTATATGTATGTACGTGAGCGAGTGCTACGCTCGCGTAGGATATTATGGGGAGAATGCATGTTTTGTAAAGCAGCAGTTTGTAGCGAAGGGAGAGTTTGAAGAGCATGTGAGCGGGTGGGGTTACTGTTAACAATGCTTGCTTTACGTCGGATCTCTTTGAGGTGAGCTGTGAAATTGAGACTTTTGTCTAACGTGACACCTAGGTATTTTGCGGTTTTCCGCCATGGGATAGGTTGGCCGAATAGGGAGATTTGCCTTAATTTATGTCTGCCCGGTGTTTTGGAGCGTTTTGGGAGGGTGTCTCGAGTAAAGTATATTGCTACACTTTTTTCGGGGTTGATTTCTACTCTCCATTTGGCAAACCACTCGGCTAGTCGGGTGGCTGCGGCCTGGAGGCGTAGAGTGACTCTTCCTAGGTGTCGATTTGAGTAGTAGAGGGCCGTGTCATCTGCGAAAAGAGCTAGATTGACTTGCGGATCCTTTGGGATGTCACTGGTGAAAAGTGAAAATAGTAGGGGAGATAGGACAGAGCCTTGGGGCACTCCGGCTTGGATGGGTTGGGCGGAAGATAGGGTGCCTTCTACACGGTATCGGAAAGAGCGATTCGACAGAAAGGCTTTTATGGTGTGCACAAGCCTGTCTGGAACTTTGAGTTCGTAAAACTTGTAAACAAGCCCATTGTGCCACACTTTGTGGAAGGCTTTTGCGACATCGAAGAATAGGGCGCATGTGCCTATGGGTTTTTTCTCACTGAGGCCTGAGTGGACGTATTCAGTGAGTCTATGGACTTGTTGGACGCATGAATGACCCGGACGAAAACCGAATTGTTCGTCGGGAAGGAGGTTATTTGGGAAGGTGTAAGCCTTGAGACGACTGAGTATATTCTCTTAGAGTTTTCCTAGGGTGTTGAGTAGGCTGATGGGGCGGTAGCTAGATGGCAGGTTAGCTGCCTTATTTGGTTTGAGAATGACGGTGGCTTCTTTCCAAGCCTCTGGGAACGAGCAGTTCGTGAGGAGAACGTTAAAGATGCTGGCATAATGAGGTGAACGGGTAAGGCCTTTAAGAGGCGGTTACTAATACCGTCGGGACCGGGGGATGATTTAGGCTTAACCTTTTTAATGAGGAGCGCGATTTCGTCTGTTGTGACTGGTTCGAGAGGGTCTCCTTCTGGAGGGAGGGATGCCCTACGTTTCTATTCCTGATCTATTGATTGAACGTGTAGGATGTGTGACGTGTCCGTGATTGAGGTGGAGGGTGTGCATTGGCTTTCTAGACAGCCGGCCAGACACTCGGCTTTTTCTAAATCGTCGAATGCTATGGTGTTGTCTGTAGGGTTGGTCAGGGGTGGCATTGATGCCCTAGGATCTATTTTCAGCGCTCGGGCCAGCCTCCAGTAGGCTACGTTTAAAGGCTCGAGATCTGAGAGCAGGTTTTCCCATCTGTCGTTTTTGAATTGTGTGACTTGAGCTTTGACCTCTTTTTGGAGATTGCGCAAAGTGACTTTACAAGTGATGCCTCCCGCATCTAAACCCATGCTATTTAAAATTCTAACCAGTTTCAAGATAACGATTGATTGACGATTTGGGCGATAGTCCGAATGAAGTTCGTTGAGCGCTTTTATAGAGGTCACATCGAAGGCTATATTTTTTAGTATAGCGACGTCTAGGACGTCGGATCTGTGTCTGTCGTCTTTGTGAGGTACGTGCTTGGGTGAGGTAAGAAGTATGACGTCTACGTTCGGAAGGCCCGATAGACGATATAGCTCTTTCACGTTTGTGTTGGATTTGCGTGAATGCCAACTGTCGTGTTTACTGCTTAGATCGCCTGCTAGTATTACTGATATGTCTAGATTGAGCAGGGATCTGAGATCTCAGTCTAGTACTTGTTTTTTCGGCGGCAGATACACCGAGGCTATTGTAACAGGTGAGTGTCCTGTAAGGGCGATTTTGCACACTGACGCTTCTATGGCCGTGAGTGTAGGTGTGTCTAACAGAACGCAGTGCAAGTTCCTTTTGTAGTAGATAAGCGTACCTCCCTGTGGGGAGGTAAGTCTATCGTTTCTGATTATGTTATAGTTAGCGATCTTAGGATCGCGTTTACAAGGTTTCAAGAAAGTTTCTTGCACTAGCATTACGTCGATGTTGTGTTGTCTGAGATGGAAGGCTATTTCTTCCTTTTGTTTAAGGAGACCGTCGGCGTTGAAGTACGCGACGGTCAATGCGCGTGGCTTAATACGACTCTTTTGTGTACTACCCATAGTGTGTGTGTTTAGTTGACCAAATTATTGTTCCAGAGTGCATTGACGGTGTCGATGTGCTAGAGAATAACGTCTAGGCGTTCTTCTCCTGATCGGGCGGCGGGGAGTTCGCGGGAGAGGGCCAGAATGTCTGGGATGTTGGTATTTAAGGTAACTGCAGAGTTGAGAAATCTCTGCAGCTATGGAAGATTTTTGCTGGGGTTGTCCCTAAGGGGGCTTAGGGGGCGCGATATGGGATGTGGTTTGTTGTCCTGAAGGGACTAGAGTCGGGGACGCGGGGGTTTGAGCGGGTACGACTAGAGGCTTGCTCCATGCCGATTTTAAGGGTGGCGGGGCAGGGACGAATTCTGCCCGCACTGCGGGTTTTGCCGCGGGGACGCGACGGAGGGATTGCGAGCGGTTGCGCGCGGGGGCTGCCCTTTTGATCTGTAGTCTGCGCGGGGCTTTGGAGCACCTGCGATAGTTCGCGGGGTGTCCTTCGGTCTCGCATAGGACACAGGTTGGAGGATCGGTTGTCGCGTGATCGCCGGAACTCCACTGTGGAATGTACATCATATCATAACTACTTAAGCAAAGCCGTGGGAAACTCGTCGCCGCGTCTCAAAATACGTGTGGCGCCATCTATATTATGTTGCAGTGTTTGTTAATTTTAATTTATATTTTGTTTCTTTATATAATAACATAAATATCGATAATATGATAGGTTTTTATAATCAACCGGAGCTCCTTTCATCTTAATTTTAATAAAAACAATTAAGGTAACAAATACTAACAAGAAATAACTTCTAAACCAGCAATGTAGAGAAAATTAATGGCAATAGATGTCTTCATATTAATTTCGTTAAAATATTCTCTTTGTTGAACATCTTACACATCACGAACGATCTCAATCACCGCACTTGTTAAAAAACGCCTCGTTTGTTTTTACTTACAATCTAAGTTTATTTACTTAACAAATTCGGTTGCGAATAAAAAACAGAACGAGGGTATGTTTTGCTCGAATAATGAACTGAGCGTACGCGTGTCGTGTGGAATATTAAACTGTAGCGGGCGACGGGACGGATTCAACATTTTTAGAATTAATGTTTTTAATGTAAACCTCACGGTTTTCGAGATATTTGCAAAAATGTGTTTTCAAGATGGCGGCTAACGCTTGAGATTTCGGTCGACAGTTTGTTTTGTACTTAGGGGGCTTCCCGTGACCTAATCCAATCTATAAAACAACGTAGATATATTTAATGCAGATCGAATGTCTAAAAATCTTGGACTATTAAGACAAACAACTATTTATTCTGTTTCCCGCGTCGAACATTTAATGACATTTTTGTTTGCATAAGTTACATTAAAAAAACACATTACAATAAGAATCTTGTGTTTCTACTCAGCTGACAATTTGTTTTTTATCACGTTATTTACATTAACTTAAGTAAGAGCGACGTATTAGTTATCGTTATAGTAAGTGATACTGGACAGGATAGAGAAAATCACACAGATGTGGATTCATACAGATTAGATAAAAAAAAAACATTGCTGCAAATACCATTTGACATTCGGTTTAACTGTGACTGTGGTCATGCACTGACTGATATACTTGTACGAGAAACGTATAGTTGTAAAAACTATCTGTCAAATTTGTATGGCTTCAGTTATAAAATACAATAGATATATATAAAACGATGAAGTAAGAGAGTCACAACGATCGAACAAAAGGGACAAGGCCGCAGATAATAAATAAAACAAGGATTTATTACGTGTTCGAAATACAGATGTCAATGTTTTTGTTCTAAGGAATACCAATAGATGAATGGTCGCCACGACCTTCGTATTTTGTCACGCTTGAGTTACAAAAAAAAGAAACACGTCGATAACGCAGCTAGGGAAAATTTCAATTTGGCATAGTCCTGGCACACCCTTCGCTTCTTCTAAGTCCGCAACTGGTGGGATACTATTTTATATCATTTATATTTTGCCTTTTTTGTTTTTTATACATCAATAAAGAAAATAAATAAGTTTAATGTTCGTGAAACATGTTAAGACATTGTTCCCCTACAATAAGGACTAGATTGTGCAACAATCACCTAATGGCCAAGCCGCATTTTTAGCCCTAATTCAGTTCAGGAAAGTGCCTCGCTTTGCTGACTGAGACTAAGATGGCGTTGGCTAGTACATACTCGCCCGCTGTCATCTTCGCGACGCCTAATTCCGTTTTCCTATGTCAACTCGGTGACGGAATAAGTGACCGTCAGTTAATGGGCTAATAGTACTTGGGCCCCTATATAAAACAGATCTGCAATTTGTCAGTATTAGTAAAAGATTTTAATTCGTTTTCGAATAACTCTTGGGCCCGGAGCCTCGTACACCTATACGGGGCGTTGGGCTGCAGCCTAAAAAGCCCTATCTTTAAAAACGTTTAATTACTGCACAAAATAACATTATCAAATATCAAAGACTTGTTATTAATTAACATTGTATTGCGTATAAATTTAATCAGCGAATATGCCGCGGTCATTGAACTATAAACCACAAACATTATCCGCTAATTTAATACATTATATTCACTTGCTATCATAAATTGTACTAAATGTAAGCTATAAATGGTATATTAGGCATAATGTGGACTTTCATTGCAGCGTAAATCTTCGGAAGAGAAATTCTAGGTGTTCATTCAAATTGTGGATACATTATCGCTTATATTATATTCATAAAGAGTTATCTAATGAGATAACGAGAGGAAATTGAAGGTATTTCAATGCAAATATAAATATGATAAGCACAATGAACGCAAATGAAATACGTTTTATTTAACATGTTTTATTCGTTCGCTGGATAGGTAAGACAGCAAAGCCTAGCGCCTCAGTTGCTGGAACCTCATATTGAATTTTATCAAAGAATATAAAAATTGCATTATAATGTTAACTCGCAAACCTTGGACTGTTTGTTACTCTTGACGGATACACAAACCTTTATTGCCAGTAACACAACAATGTCCCCTTGTTGCCAGTAACAAAAAAGTTACACGGCATTTATCTTTTCATCGTTTTGTTCACAAGAACAAATCTTGGAATAGTTTTGTTTCGTAGTCGACTAAATGTGCTCCGATTTGCTTTGAATACAACAAAGTTTATATCTGGCCAGTTTGTGCAGTAAACTGGAATTCTAAATTGTACATAGCCTTAAGGGGGTATTAGTCGCTGGGGGACTTCGCGCGTTAAAGTTAAATGCAATCTAAAGCGACGGCCGCAGACATTGTTAAGTCTCGCTTGTTTGTACATCCGTACGTTCTGTTAACTGTCTCCTATTTACATGCACTATTTGGTAAGAAAGGCAACGTCCAGTTTACATCAACCACTTTTGTAGCACAACATACAAGATGATTCTAACAAAAGTTGACCAAGGTAACCATAGTAGAAACTGATTTTGTATACATTGTAAACACCAGGGCTTTTTTTCATGAAAGTGAAAACGGTGCTGTTTATCATCGCTTTACAGAGGTCGAGATTCTTTAAACATTAAACCGGAGCTGAATTAAACGTTTTGTTAATCCGAGACCCTCGTCAAATGCTTTCCGTTGATAGAAATTATTTATTTATTAAGGTAACGGACCCGGCAGTAACCTACGTTTACAAGAGTAACAGTACAATTTATACCTAATGTGTGTTAACATGGTAGATTTTGTACAGATAATAACTGTGAACTTACAGTTACAGGTTACAATGTTTTTACTAAGATAGCCTTAAAAAATTCCAATATGTTGTAACCAAAACTCAGCTGGATATATTGACGTATTTTCCATAGTTCTAAGGGTGTTAGAATGGGTAATTCATTTGTCGCTAACTAGTAACAAATGTAAAAATGAACAGCGAAAAGGGACGAGTAATATTTTACTCCTCAACACAAATTTCCCCGGAGTCAAATTAATCTCGATTCGTTAACATTTCCCGAGCCCTTGTCATAACAACGTTCGTTATATCTCAGTTAACGAGCCGATAACAGAAGTGTTAAGAAACAATTAAAATGAAACGAAACGTAATAACAATTCAATAGCAAAAAGCGAGTCTCTATACTTTATTCGATCATATGAAAACATGAATGTATTTATTTAAATATGATATTTTATAACAAAGTTACGCCAACTAACTTACCACAATTCCACCTGTTGTCAAGTTGCGATGTGGTCAACATGAAAGAGGTACGGATAAGTTTATTATTAGCCTACTCCCTGTTCTCCCCAAGTGACCCAAATCATTATCGAACGGAAGCTGACGACGTAACATATTCCAATCCTTTGCCGTACGCACAATAAACGAAGGTTCAATTAACATTATTAAACTTAAGACATTCTTTAATAATCTAATCCACGTGTCAAGGGTCTACTAGTTTAAAGCCCGTCAGTGCCCTTCCTCAGGGTGAGTCTGCGCGTGACGGGTCGCGACCGCGAATTAATCCCAAACTAACCACAAACATGAGGTTGAAAACTAGCTGTATCTATGTCTAATCGTCCCATGCTAGATTATGGATGAGAAATATGGGGGAATTAAATGGTGTAATTCACTGCCCGGAGTGTACTTTAACGTGCCTGACTTAAATTTTAGGAGAAGGTCCAAGAAAAAATAACAGTGCAAAGATGCTAAGTGGATTATCAAATTTCCACAGTGTTCAGCGCGCCCCGCACACCCCGCACACCCTTCACACCCTGCCCATCTTTGTGTCATTGACATTCATAATCTTCTTATAACTTTAGAAATAAATTGACAATTATAAATATGTTTATAACAAAAGGCGTATCCGGATTTAATTCCACCCATATCTTAATTTGTCCACTAACGTTGAATGGCAATATAGGCACGGTAGGTCTTACTCCCATTGATGAGAAGCACTGCCGCGTACTTACGTACTTTTTTAACAAATACTAGCTGTTGCCCTTCGCACGCATTTGTTTCTTATTTTAAACGCTGAATGTTTTTGTAACTTGATCCCATACATAATACACGTAATAATACGAAAAATGTATCAAAAATATGTTAATGTCAAAATATAATGCAATCATATAACAGTACGATAGAAACTGATATCATAGTATATGCTCACATACAATGCTTACATTTAATTTGTCCTAATTGCTAGCACGTTCCAGTCTAAACAGCCTTCATATTTCAAACATACAACGCGGCTTCCACTGAGGCAGCTATCTTGTTTATTTATAGCTTAAAGGCACTTGAGATAATTGAATTTGCCGAATTTGTGCTTAATAAAGTTAGACGTGTATGTTCGGTACAGTACAGCGGGGAGTTAAAATATCATAGTAATAAAGATATTAAATTTCAATGTTTAAACAAGAAAATACGCTTCTCATTGATAGATGAGTTTGATATAGACAACGTAGAGGCGTCGGATAGATTGTGAATGTATTTAAAATAATGTAAAAAGCTTTCGTGTAGGTATACCGTTCATACTAAAAAGATATATAAGAGCAAAAAATAAAAATAAATCCAAACAACTAAATCAATCAATGAAACAGTGGTAGAGCCCGCAACATCTGTTGCACTAATGGCCCGGCTCAAATGGTGAAATACCACGATTTTGCATTTCGTTCGATGAGTGAGGTGCCGGAGGTCTAATTCTGATCCTCTTCCCTTTCGCACCCTTTTCTAATAGAAAGGTATGGGAAAGGGAATAGGATTTGACGGAAGAAAGTCTGGATAGAAAAAGCAAATATTCCATTAAAGGTAGGCAATGCATCTGCAACTCATTAAAATTTTGCAGATGTCTATGGGTAGGGCTTGTTTGCCACGTTATAAGAAAAAAAATGTAAATAGGCTCCAGCAAGGCAAAACATCAAAACGTTTTCAATTAAAATTTAAATAGATCTAATTATGTATAGCGACACTAATGCTTGTAATACAATTATGTTGAGGATAACCTAAGTCAGTTTAATCCGAGCACGCGCTTGATCCGATAACTCCACTGACGTCACGACCTAATGGAGTTACCTTATTTTGCTTCATGTCTGGTATCTAGCTCGCAGTTGACGTGATTTTATACCATGTTATTTTTTTGTATCATTTAATAAACTTTTTTATAGTTTTAAATATCAAATAATCCAGCAGACGAAGGTAAACAGCAAACGCGATTCGTAAGATACATAAGTCCAGAATTAAAAAAAGGTGCAAAACGGATAATAATACCTTCGTTAAATAATTGTGCTGACAGGAATAAGAGCTAGCTAAGAAGCTAATGAAGATTGTCACTCAAAAACTCAAGTTGATCAAGATGCAAACCGATACATATATTTAAGCAAGTTATCCTGCATTACTTCATGATATATTTAGATACAAGAAAATAACTGAATGTTTATGAACTAAGCAATTTCCATTGGCGTTTCCGTGAGATGAAAGAATTCGTTCTCTGTCCGGGTTCTGAGATTACAGAATTCGATAAGCTATTCACCGTACACAAGTTATCCTTTGATGTTGCCGGCGTTTAAGGAAATATCCCTTTCATAATCCCAGGAATAAACAAAACAATTCTATTTTATCAAATCCGTTTCATCACAATCACTGTTTCTTCGCTGTAGGTAGGTACGTACTACACGTTGCTGGAACCTAATATAAATATATATGTATGTTGTAAAGTAAATAAACTATATTACGTTGTGCGTCGTAGGCGATATAGTTTCCACACAGGTATTTATATGATTTTATAGTAGTATACTACATGTAAAAAATCTTCTACAAGCTGACTTCTCTTTTTTAAATTATCTGCTAATCTAACGCTTTGCTTTAACTAAAGTACACATTTAACAGTGGTACAGCTCACAGTAAAATCTGTTGTACGAATGTATTAGCTCAACCGGTGAAATACCACGACCTCACAGAACACTGTATTCAAGTAGGAGTATTCAGCGTTTCGTCTGATGAGTGAGGCGCCAGAGGCCTCATTCCAGTCCTTTTCCCTTCCCATTCTTTTCTAATAATAGGGAACAGGAAGAGCATTTGAAGATAGAGGTGATAGATATTTTTTTCTGTTAATCCCCTCCTCTGTCTATTAAAGGGAGGAATATGCAACACGTTAGCAGCAGATGCCTGTAGGTAGCGTGCACTTACCATCAGGTGAAACGCTTGCTCATTTGCCTCTTGCTTCTATTAAAAAAATGCATTATGCGGTTTCATATTTATAAGATACTTATTGTACTTTCTGTAATCTGTTTTTGCCGTTTTACTTTTACCAATTACTAGGTGGAAGAAATAAAAATGAAATACGATATTGGCCTTTGCGCCTTTCAAATCGGGCGTTAATGTTTGCAGCGTACAAGTTCCAGAAAGTTCTAATGGGCGAGTAATTAGAAAGAGGCTTTTAATAGATTCGTTCGGATGTTCAACACATGTTATATATTGCTTAAAATTTATTAAACATTAAACATATTGTATTAAACAAGCGATGAGAGGAAACAATATAAGTTCATAAATTTCTACATTTTTCTTATGGTAGTGAGTGCATATTCACAGTACCAAGTAAATGAAAAATCCGTCGAATTACATTCGTAGTATTGTCCAATAAAAGTGACCGCAAACAGTGGCTCGACAGACGAGCGTGTCGCGGTCGGTGCGGGGCGGTTGCCGCATCGCTTGTTGCTCGTAAAAACAATACACTTCAATGTGCGGTAAGGGCATTGATTATGTTTTAGGATAATATATAATATATTTTTATATAATAATATAAAAATATATTGCGATTTGAAATGTACAGTGCGTTTCAAATAAAAATATGCACGACAGTGACCTTGATACGTCAAACATCCCTAGAAAAGTACATCCAGCAACCGAAATGTATTGGCGTAATTTTTTAGTGATCATAATTTGAATAATTATGACTATATTATTATGGATTTTTAAATGAACAGTTAGAGATAAAATAAGATTTACTAGGTCAACTATAAATTTAATTTTTATGAAAAAAAAATATTGGTGAGACGCCATCTTGTCTCTCTTTACAAACACAGCTAATAGATTTTTTTTATCTTTTGAATATCAATCAATGGAATATTTTAATGACCTAAACATTTTCACAGGGGCAAGCAGCAGTCAGGATGAAAGTGACGATGACGATGATGACTGCTCAGGCAGTAGGATGAGTGAAATCGACTAACATGGATATAGAATAAAATTAAATAAGAAGAAAAAGTTTTACTGACCCTACCTATTTTTCGTCGATTT
>JWHW01047305.1:11110-22908 GCA_000931545.1 Papilio glaucus
TTTTTTTTTTTTGTCTTTTCCCGTTTCTGGGGTACCATTCGATAACGTCTCTGGTCCATTTTTCCCTGTTCGTCCTCATAATGTGTCCGGTCCAGTTCCATTTTAGTTCCTCAATTCAAAGAACTCAGTGATATAATACATTCAATAAAATGAAATCACCCAAAAAAAAGACAAAAATTTTGTAAGTCTTTATCGTTTTTAAATCTTATAAAAAACAATTCCAGGTATTCTTCGCCCTCGTGTCCGTGGCCCTGGCCAAGCCCAAGCCCGGCGGTCTCTTCTCATCATTTGACCATGGAGTAAGTATTATTTTGTTATCAATCCTAAGCTGAAAACTATTTAATGTAATTATCTTTATATATTTGAGGTTGAATGTAGGTTACATTAGATTAAAATTATTTCTCGATGCAAACTTTCATCCCCTACTAGGGAACTTCTTTTCGAATTTCAAATCCTTTATCTACGTAATAACAGATGTGCTCTAAGGCCACTATTTTGGGCTGTGCGTTAACATAGTGAGATATCAGTCAGTTTTTCTTTTATATCTTTCTTAATATATATAAATCTCGTGTCACAATGTTTGTCCTCAATGGACTTCTAAACCACTTAACCGATTATAATAAAATTTGGTCACAATGTGGAATATCGTCCAACTTAAAAGATAGGATAGTTTTAAGTCGATTTTCTTTTTGTTTAGTGCTACCCGTGCAAAGCCGGGGCGTTTCGCTAGTATGTATATAAAGATAACTTCATATATCATAACAATTCTGGAATTTCATCACCAAATTATAAATCTCGCGAAGTTAGTAATACGAACGAAGTATATCGTGGCCTTTCAAGTCAATGAACTCATCGATTTTTCGGGGACTAATAAGCTCTAGTGAAAATTGAGTTAAGTTAAAGGGTCAATGTCATTANNNCCTCATACGGCGGCTTATACGGCGGCTCATACGGTCATGGTTGGTAAATGGTGCTCGAGTGGTTGTAAATAATTTTTAATTACAAGTTTTTTTTTATATTTTAAGCGTTGAGATCATGTCCGTACAGAGGGCGTGGTGCAAATAAAGTATTTTATTAATCAAAACTGTTCTTTTTAATTTCTCCAAATCGTTTTACGTAAAAATGAATTATAAGAGAATTTGGAATATTTCTGCACTATTTTTTCAATTTAGAACATATGTAATTTATGATATGGAAAAATTCCCTGACGATATATACATACATACTTACGAAATTGACTAACTGATCAACCGTTGGACATAAGCCTGACACACCACTCTTCCCGGTTTTGCGTCCGTCAAATCCTCAACTAGCCTTGCACCCTTACAATGTCACCGAGACACCAGGTGGTCTGCGGGCTGGTGGACTGCGTACTGCTAAGTGCTACTTAAGTGTTATTAAGTAACAAACAGTAAGTGCTACTAAATATACTATACTATGAATGATAATACAATACGAATATACACTATTATCAAATATATGAAAATGTATTTATACATATCGAGTTAATTCGATTTAGTGATTAAAAACAGCAGAAGTAGCAAGAATAAAAAGTAATAAAGATACTCAATATTTAAACTGCTATTTAATCCTAAAACTTTTTGTACACATATGAGTATAAGTCTTTATTGAAATTGTTGTTTTATAGACAAACTTTTCTTCAAAAATGTCAGAGGCTTTTGTTTCTAAAATACGGAAAGTTTTTGCAGTTTATTTCAAATTCAATTTTTGAAAATAACAGACGATTATATCTTAAAATAAGGTTTTTAATAATCATAATTAAATACATGTCTTAAATAACGCTAAGCAATTATTTGTAGACACGGACCTCTAAAAAAATGGCGGTGGTTGGTCTTGTTTGGACAAACAATTGAATCTCCTTCAATAAACAGGAGCTTATTTCTAAGTAAAGAATATTCGAAAAACTAAGTTTCAATAAGATATCCATCTTCTTGTAATAAACTTTACTTAAAAATAAAATAAAATAAATCAGCCTTCTCTAGAATATTCCCCACTGGAGGGGCACAGGCCTCCTCTCCGAGAGAGGGAAGGGGCCGAAAACCACGCTGGCCCAGTGCGGGTTGGTGGATGTCACATGTCTTCGAATTTATTGGTTCTAAGACATGCCAGTTTCCTTCATCGTTTTTGGAGCAGTGGTGATGAAATAAATTGACACAAAGTAAAGCGCCTGCCTCGTGGTCTGAACCCTTGACCTACAGTACGTAAGTCGGGGCCTAAACCACTGAGCCACCACTGCTCAACTTTAACTTAACTTAACTTTACTTTATGACTAGTTTATTTGGTGTCTTGGAAACTGATTCATTTGTGCTTCGTGAGGATCTTCTTATACAGAAACAAAGTATTCAGTATTCAATATTTACATACGAACAGAATCGATTTCTGTAGTGTTGTAATTATGTTCATATCGATAAAAATAAACAATCTAAATCTGTAATGTAACTAATTTTGGGGATACGGGCTGAGGTGTTTGACGTTCCAATGTCAAAGTTGCTGGCGAAGTACCTTCTTATTTTCAATTATTATTTCTACTCCGATTCTAATTTCAATAGGGCATAAAACAGGGACTAAAACAATAACGTCGATAAACTTATCAAAAGGTAATCAATAATCCTTTGTTGAATCGATAACGCGATAACGTGTCCCATCACTAGCGATCGCGTGCAGCCGGTGGACATCCGCAGCAAACACTGTCCTAGAAATCGTATCTGATTTGTTGTGCCCATGAATTTGATTGCATTTAATATACCATATATATCTTAAGAAGCAACAAGATGGAAACACACAGAAGGGGAAGTTTGCAATATGTTGATATGCAGATAATTTTTGGCAACGACAATTTGCCTTAAAGTATGTAAGAGAAATATTTACTATTAGAAATATTTGCTCAAATATAAACTAATGGTGTGGGATATTATTATTACAATTCAAATTAAATTAGTTCATATTTCTGCAAAGGGAAAAAGTCTTGTGAAAAAAAAGAAACCTCCAGGTGTATTTTTGTGAAAAGAAAAATAAAAAAACCTCCAGGTGTATTTTTGTGAAAAAAAAAAGAAAAACCTCCAGGTGTATTTTTGTGAAGAAATAAAGATAAAAAAACCTCCAGGTGTATTTTTGTGAAGAAAAAAACCTCCAGGTGTATTTTCTAATTAATCAGAAAAGAACTCTACTGGTTTTGTCTATGAAATTGACACTTAGATATCTTATCTGAGCGCTTATGGATATCAGTGTTCGATTTCGGGCTTCAGTCTGTCTAAGTTCTTCAGTTTTTCGGTCAGTGATCTGCTTGCTACTGCTTTTAAAAATATTTTGTTTATTAATTTTATAATCAGTTTGGTAAATTAACAGTTGTAACGTTTTGTTATTCTTGAGCATTTCTATAATATTTCACGAAAATATTTCACCCAATATAAGGTCGTGTAGCAGTACGGACAAACATACCACTTCCTATAACACTGCGTATTTAAAGCTTTCGTAGATTAAATCTAAGACCTTGAACTAAAAAAAACTTAAATCACTGCATACCGCTATCGTTACATTACAACCCTAACACTTTTTAATAATAAAAGCCGTGGTTTAATCGATTGAGGTTAAACCACGGCTGTTTTATTTTTATATCTAGTTTTTTCCGTGCGTGTGTACTAAGCTTCTTCGAAACAGCTAGACGAATTTGGATGAAGTTTCATGTGTGTATTTGAGTAGGTCCACAATCAGGAAAAGAAATTACAAGACTGTCAAATAGTAGAAAAAGTACTGTAGAATTTCCTAGTGAAGGGTATTGTTAACGGAATGGGAATTATTGTCCCATTCAATCGCCGAAATGCTATTCGATATGTTTGAAAACAAATGCTTACGAAAGGTTGACCGTAACCTAATTTTTTCGTACAACATATGTTTACCTTATTTTGTAATAATTAATAGTGTTGCCATTACAATAAATTATGATATAAATTTAATATTGAATCAGTTATCGAATTTTGGAATACAATTAATATAATATTTCTGTGTCGGGAACTAGGTTTTCACACATGTAAAATTAACGTAATAAAAAAAAAAGTTGTTACGTATTTTCAGAATTATCCTAGGTTATGAAATATCATGGTTTCAGTAGCCTGTACATTTCAGGCTTGCGTTCACAAGCTTTCAGTGTCTCGGATGCTATGAAGGCGATCGCTCATACTTCGAGTGTTGCCAGAAACGAAAAAAAGATGTTTGTTATGCGGTAAAAATGAAAATGCGGGTAATTCTATCACGGTGCATACATATTTGTGCGTATTTATAAGATAATGAAAGTACGTTAAATTACATATAGTACACCATATGTTACATATAGTATCAAATATAAATATCCTAGACTCTTGAACTATATCGCAATGAACGCTTGGGCGACTGAAGGTGATGATGCCATGGGTCCAACCGTGTCACGTATGTTCTTATTTTTTTTTTTAACTAAGAAATAGTTCATCTTCCATAGTAGTCGCTGGTTGAACTTTAACATTTTTTATGTTACCGTTCACGCTCTACCTGGGATGTTATTAAAAGTGACTAATATGACAGACCAGGGGATTTTAACACGTAAATTTTAAAGAAAATTTCATATTCATGTTATAAAGAGACGATATTAGATTGTTTGTTTGTCTGATTCTAAAAATTCTTTTACCAATCCCATCTGTCAGCTAGTATTCTAGACAATGTTTAGATTTTTATTTGTCTATCAGTCTACCCGATCGAAGCTGGGGTAAGTGACTGGTTTCATTATAAAAGGGAAGACGAGGCAAAATATTTAGTGTTAACCTACAGGATGTTTCATCTTCGAGATATACATATATCGGTCTGTATGTCTTTCCATGTAATTCTTCTAAATTCGATATCCTTTTAACATTCCTCTGAAGTTTATTAATTATAAACGAGTTCGGATTTGACACAATATGACTAACTAATAGCAATTTTGAATAGAGAAAGAAGTATGTTCCTTTATATCAAACTAGCTCTTGCCGCGACTTCATCCGCGTGGAAAATAATAAAAATTGTTTTATTTATTTCGCTCAAATACTCACATATTTACATATATACTCACATACACACATATACTCACATACACACATTTTACAATACAACATACTCAAATTTTCACATAATCACTCACATACGTACATAAAACATAAATTTCAATACATGGTCTTTGTAGGATACAATTGTAAAGCTATCCTATGGGAACCGTGCTCTTCTGGGATAAAACGTCGCATTTATGTCGTTCTCGTATCCGTAAACTAAAGGCAGCAAAAATCATATCTCTACGCAAGATTTTCAATCTGATAATAATCACTTTACAAATCTTTATGTATTTTCATGTGTTCTTCCGGGATAAAAATTGCTATTCCAGATTATATTATATTATCTATCCATTCATATATTCCAGATAATATATTATATTATCTATCTTCGTGTCTTATTTCATCCAGATTTGTTCATCCGTTTTGGCGCGAAGGAGTAACAAGCATCCATCCATCCACCCATGCAAACTTTTTCATTTATTAAAGTCCTAAAGTCACCGTAAACTGTATCATGAACCTAAATTATCTTTTATAAGAGTTCATTCACATTTTAGCGGCAGCGGCCGGTTAAGGTGACCTGGGTGTGATAACAATCGACTGAAAGTACCTACATAATATATCACGGTTCAAATCAAGCCTTGAGCTTAGAAATACTCCTCCATTTTTATTATTACATATACATACGGCATATAATACTCGCGGTCGCGTAAACTCTACACTTTATTTTAAAAACTTGTTTCGCAACGAAACAAACTAAGGAACTACCAAACATCCTTTAAAGGAAAAAACGGGAGGACATGAGAATGAGAGAGACAATAATCGTAATCGTTCTCCCCTCATAGGGAAACGATTACAGGAGATCAATCTCTTATAAAATATTTATAATAAATGTAGATATTGAAAATAATAGTACTGGCAATATATCACGTTTTAGTGGTGAAGAAAAACTCAACTTGAGGGAACCTTGTGCAGGTTTAGCAAGTTTGAAAATGAATATCTTAAAGCTAATTTCATATACCTTGACTAGAATGTACAAATGTATATTATTATTGGTATGAGACTTGTTTGAATTTTGGCTTAATAAACAGGTTGCTGTGACTATCCAGGAAATTGGGTTGGTTAAAATAATTCCACACAAAAATATGATCTGAACGCAATCAAATAAAGAATGAAACAGAATCAAACAACACTTACTTTTAGTCTGGCGACACATCCGTCTGTCTGTCGACACACATAATGACTTTCTCAGTAAGGTTTAAGTAATAGTTTTTGTTAAGTATTAATACTTATTAAATTGCAGGCTACTTACCTTTGAACTTTATTATCTTACTTGTTCTAATGTGATTTGTAAAATCTAAGTCAGCATAAATGCTAAACGATGTCTTCAGTCGTTATAAACGCGTTAGCAGCTATTTATTTTACGTTGAACTGCATTGCGCAGTTTCAATATAACTTAACTTAAATTTAACGCATGTGACAAAGGTAGGAGAGTTTATGGTTTCCGCTTTGGGATGTTTTTTTAAGGAAGAAGGTGGCAAACGAGCATGCGGATCACCGGGGGTTAAGTGAACGCTACCCATAGACATCCGCAACAAGCAAATGTGTTGCTGATGCGTTGCCTATCTTTAATGGACAGAGGAGGGCATAGGCAGGAATAAGGATATTTCCTTTTCCCCGTTAACCCCTTCCCGTCCAATCCTGTTCCCGATCCCATCCTATGAAAGTAGGCCTCCTGCACCTCAGTCATCAGACGAAACGCAGAGTTCAGTTACGAGTACTCTTTTACCCCCTTGTTTTATTATGTCGCCGATATAACTTCGCCTACGAGGTATCCTTTTAACATTGCCACTCACTTTTTCAATATATAAATTTGCCTTGTCACCTAAGTTACAATACCTTAAGTAAATAAAGTTAAACTTACTCGCCACAGGTCCATCCAGTGTTGCAACAATAACACGACATCCACCGCTCAAAAATGGCGGTGAGCTGAGGGAAACAGGGTACTTGATTGGAATTGGGTCCAGAACAGCACGGTAAGCAACGAATCCAATGCTATAGTATTTTCTAGAGCACTATTTATTAATGAATGAAGGTGGGAAACAAACAAGGGATACTACTGATTTCAAGTAACAGATACCCATATGCATCCATAACAAGCAAATGAGTTGCAGATGCATTTCCCTTAATGGACAGAAGAGAAGATAGCCGGGAAAAAGGATATTTCCTTCTCTTCTCTTCTTCCCTTTCCCGTAAAGCCCTCTTCCTCTTCCCATCTCTTCGTTATTAGAAAAGGGGAAGATAACTTGAATTGAGCCTCAGGCACCTCACTTATCAAACTCAGAATGCTTCAGCTTCACCTCTGTCTTCTGTGAGGTTGTGGTATTTCACCGGTCGAGCTGGCACTCTGATGCAACAGTTGATGCTGGTGCGGGCTCTACAACTTTTTAAACATTTAAATTCGACTAAGATTTGAAAATTCAATTTCTACAAAACCATTAGATTATATGATCTCATGACTGATCCAATAATCCATCTGAAATCGGAATAAAGTAACCATTCCTTTCAGGTTTCGCAGAAAACATCGAAGAAAATTGTACTGGATAATACTACTCGTATTATTATCCCTAGTCGTATTTTTGGGAATCATGTTAGCTCTAGGTAAGCGTTAAAATATGATTAATTTGTAAGGAAATACACAGAAACAAATGAAATAGACTACAAGAAAATATTTGAGAGATATTTTCAACTATGATCATGACAAGTTATAACAAACTTTGCAATGGAAATAAACTATTTATCTATGCTAATAAGATGGAAGGTTTGTTTGTTTGTATTGGCTGAATTCTATAACTACTGAACCAATTTTGATAACAGGCAGTCCAAAACCGACAGCTGTGCCGTTCATTTCGATTGACGCCAGAGGCGCAGGGGCGCAGAGGATTTTTATTTGTTTTTGTTAGCATTTCTTTATCGTCTGTTCAGTTTATGAATACATGTTCACGCGTCCGCCTAAGATCTGCAAAACCAAGGAGTGTCTGCGATCAGCTGCGAACCTGGCCCTCTCCATTGACAAGACGGTACAGCCTTGTGACGACTTCTACCAGGTAAGCAGAATATATACATGAAAATCTATCCCTGTTCTTAGCACATATTAAAAGCAATTCTAAAGTGAAATGTAAGAGTACATTAGATGAGATTATCCAGAGGGAATCCACAGGTGCAAATCATATCCAGGTGATCATGACAATGATGATAATAATGATGAAAACAGATAACTTTCTGATCATCTTGACACCTTTGCCCAAGATATTTTAGCCTGTGTAAGTTCTTAAACAAAATATGCTCAGATTTTTCTTATTCTCAGTACATGTGTGGCAACTGGCCTAAAAACCATCCAAGACCCGATGAATTCATATCGTTCGACTGGTTCTCCGACCAGGAGACCAGAGTCTACGCAGCCGTGAGGGACTTCTTGGAGGCATACGACTCCAACGTGAAGCAGCAACCGAAGCCCGTTCAGCAAATAAAAGTTATGTACGAAGCTTGCATGGATGTCAGTAAGTTTTTATACGACAAAGTTGATGACAGCTTACATTTAAATTGTACCAGGTACCGTTTAACAAAAAAAAAATAAAAACTGCAACCTTTTTATAATAAAAATTGTGAGGAACCAAAGAATAGTCTTTTATTTTACGAAACGAAAAGCGAAAAAGTTGCATCCGTTGTGTACCAGATTTACACTGTACAAGAAGGTTCTTGTTAAAATTGGATTTGACTATCTAAAATGAATTTCCGTTGGTTTTCTTTCTAAGGCATACTACTTTGTTATATGTTTAATTATTACAATGGATGGCTCTAAGTTTTTCTGTTTAAAACTCCGCTCCAAAACTCAGACTACACCGTACCGTAGATTGGTCCCAATAAGTTTTGATAAAATGGTAATATGGACAAATAAACCTGTATTTATTTTTAATTTTTTCTCTGTTATTACTTAGTCACTGCTACATTTTAGTATCGTATTATATTTGGATAGGTTTTAAAAACTTATTTGGACTCCAAAATCAAAACATTTTCTACTTTCAGAAACATTGGAGGAGCGCGGACTACAACCTGTCATAAACATGTTAGATGAAATAGGACTTCCTCATTATCCCACGCTCATTAACGCCACAGGTAAACAACAAATTATTTTATACTCAAAAAAACAATAAACTCATTTCCGACATAAATAAAAAGACAGAATGGGAAATTTATTTCCATAGCAATGATAGGTTTACTATTTAACATGTATCACCAAGAAGTAAAGACGTGAAAGAATCAATAAAGATCGCCTGCAACGTCTGAAATAATATGCCTAATTCCTGTCCTTTTTTATACGATAAAAGGGCAAACGAGCACCGGGTCGCCTAATGTTAAGCGATCACCGGCGTCCATGAACTTCTACATCAGAAGAACTACGTCTTTAATGTGTAAGCTCTCTTCTTGAAGGACTAAGAAAATATTTTCTGAGGAAACATCATATTAAATCGTCCGCTTGAAAATTGTTTGTTATGTGACATAAATTTGTTATGAATATAATGTAGATTAGTATTTATCTATTAAAAATACTGACATGCATTATTGAAACTAGCTTTGCTATAAAACTTATAAAGACACAAAATTATTATCGTTAACCAATTTCGACTGGTTACTTTTTCAGATGATAAAGATCTCACTAACTATACCTTCGACTGGCTGGAGGCCGTCATCAAAATTAAAAAGAATCTTGGAATGGACGTTCTAATTGGATTTGATATTTTTTTCGAATCAAACAATTTTACACACGATAAAATATTGATCGGTGCCCCAGAAGTTACACATCCTTTACCCAGGTAAATTTTATACTTAATAATAATTGTAGGATAGGAAAAAAACGTAATAACAAAACTAACCTATCTGTCTCATATTTGTTAATTATTATTGTTAAGCAGTGAATTCATTAGGCAAGCTTTGACTCAGAACAAAGTATAATATGGAATGAGCAAGCAATAATCAAATTTATTAGATATAGCAAGTTCTCACGTTTCCAGTATGCACGGAAATATTGGATTCAATAATGTAAAAGGTAGAAGACATTCAGATTTGTTCTACTACCGATCAATATCTAACAAAGAAAATCCATACACTGAACGACAAGCTCCAAACAAAAATGAGAATGCAGAAGAGAAAGAAAAACACCGAACATTTTATGTGGAATTATTGAAATATTTTATTCAAGATGAGATAAAAGTTAGAAATTTTACTCAATCAGTATCTGATAATCGATTGCTTGAGGTATCCGAAATATATTATGATCTAAATGAAGATATCAGTGAAGTAAGTAAGCTTGTACCTATTTTAACAACAAACAATGGCACATAAATGCAATCAAAAAAAAATCATGCGGTTTACAATAATATCTATCAATCATATCAAATAAATTAACCCTGTCTTTTAGCAACATTTAGCGATAGAAATAGAAAATGTAATCAACTTTTTTTAGCATATCAATTCCCAAGCACAGCGGCAATAATTTTGTATATAAAAGTAAAGTAAAGTTCATTTGTATTAAGTCAGTATACCGACCCGAATTTCATTATGAATATATTTTATTATATAAATATATTTTATTGAAGCTGTTACAAAATCGTATTCTCCCAATGGGTATCCGGAATGCAACACTGTAGTCTTTATATGGAAATTATAAGTCAATAAGCCCGTTGAGGAATTCTGTTTGCAAATTACTACCGGAAAAGTTGACAATGTTGCAAAATTTACAGCGAAACATTTACCTAAAGCGATTGCACTATCATATAAGTTATAACTAAAACTTTATAAAATATTTCAATAACAACATAAATCATCCTTTAATCCAGCTCATGGCATACAATGAAAGTGATGAAACAGAGTTTTATGAGACACAAGAATACAGTGTAGACGAAATCCAAGCAATCACCGATGCAGCTGTTGCAAAAAACAATGGAACAGCTACGCCCATATGGAAAATATATTTTGAAGGTATTTTTATTATAAAAGATGAGAAATTAGACTTTGAAAAGGAAAAATTATCAATAAGTACGATCGATTTAGAATATTTATGCTTGATGGCTGCGTACATATCCAAGACTCCGCCAATTCATTTAGAGCTCTACATTTGGATGAAGGTTAGTATGATTACATATTTAGATAAAATAATTGTACAGTTATAATAAACGGGGTTTCAAGGGAAAAATCAGTTTTGTTTGTTACTATCGTTGTGTGACGGCTCATTGCCAGTCCTATATAGGACCATCTACACCGCTTTCTTTAAAAAGACATAAGAGCTTTTTTATGTTGCGGTAATCTCATAACTATAAATCCAACTTGCACTCTTCAGTTCGAAAAGCACAACTACCTTATGACGTTTTTGTATTTGGCTTCATTCGTTCACCAAAAACCGTAAAATGTATGCTTTACGAAACACTCAATTAGCTCGACGAGACCCACTACCTACGCAAGCTCGTTCATTTTGATTTTTAAGAATTCTCAAATCGGAAAGTCAACTGTAAGCTTGTGAGACCCAGGTGGTCAAGATTTGAAAGTTGAAGGTTGATTCATATCCAGCTTCTAATATGATCGTGAAAACTTATTTATTCATTTATTCAGGTTATTGAAGTAATAGCTGCGGACACTACACAAACGCTGTACCAGTTATTCACAAAAATTTAC
>JWHW01047305.1:33273-52003 GCA_000931545.1 Papilio glaucus
ACTTTTAAAAGATAAATTATACGTATTGAGGTCAGTACTCACTCTCACTTCACCAAGCTCGTTTAGGCTCTAATGTAAATTTTAACCGAAAAAAAATACATATGTTTCATAGATATTTAAGAAAAAGGTAAAAATACCTACGTCCAGCAGGAGGACCATCGGCTCAAGGGATGATGATCACGAGTTTAAAAATAAAATTCAATCACAATAAATCATCAAGGTTTATTAAAATCTATGAAGCTAGAAATCTAATTAACAGTCTACGCTTAAAATCTAGCAATGAAATAAATAAAAGCAATTCACAAACATAATCAAATTACACGCAAACATGTCGCACAATAAATAAATTAAGACATCATTCCGTTTCATTTACACGCAAAAATACATTTAATATTATTTGTTACCAAATAATTTTACACCAACATTTTCCTCAATCGATTTCAAATCACAAAGTCCACCAAAAATGTTATAATTTAAGATATTAAAGAATATCATTGTCTCTATACATATAGTTTAGAGACGATGTTGAAATATTGTATCCACAATATTAACAATTAGTGGAAAATGTGGTATAATTCAAACCAAGTCCTAACCTATAATTCTTTTATACCTTGTTTCACAGCACGATAGAATATCTGTAAACAAAGAAACGTCATTTACCATACATGGCGGCCATTGCAGTTTTTATAGTTTCGTAGGAAATGTTGTAATTCTGTGGAAATCGTAAGATAAAGTGAAACGAAATTGTGTAATATGGATAACTAATGTTATAAAGTAATGTGAGAAAATGTTGTTTTTCGAATACATTTTGGGCTTACGAATTTTAACGTCAAAACCTTTGTTTACAAAAAATCCATTTTTCTGTGAAACGAGGTATGTAAGTTTGATGAATATAAACAATCATAGAAATTCGTGTCACATATAAAAGTCTATTAAATTATTTTTTGAGAATTTCTTTCTTATTCAGTCTCATTATCAAGATTATCAGGTTCCTTAGTTGATACTTCTATTTCTATAGACGAAGTAACTTCTTCATCGCCACCTTCTTCCGGTACTGCTGTACTGGTTTCTGCAGCTGGAGTGGTCATGTTAGCTGGTAGGTTCTCGCAGAACTTGCCACTGATGCCGGATGGACAGTTGCATCTAAAGTTACCGTCGTTAGCCTCCAAGGATTGGCAATTACCACCGTTCCTGCAAGTGTCAGGATTCTTCTCGCAGTAATTTAGCTCTGTAAATCATAAATTAAACAAATTTTATTAAGCCAAATCAAATAAATAACGTTTAAACAGCAATTCAGAAAATATTTATCCTTAAAAAATTGATATTGTAGCAATTCACGTAATCAAGAACAAGATATCCCCTTTCGTTTAATTTAAATGTTTTATCAAAGCTTTTACGTGGGAAAGAATTCATCCATCATAAAGGATGGGTGTAAGGAAGAGGTAAGGGAAGGGAATTGACTATTTACCTTCATCACACAGCATGCCACCCCAGCCTTCCTTGCAGATACACTCCCAGGGGCGGTTGCAGGTGCCGTGCACGCAGCCGGGGTATGGGTGACATTGCGCGCAGTTCTTCCCTGTCCACCCCACCTTGCAGCGGCACTCTCCCGGCCGCCGGCAGTAGCCGCGCTCCCCGTGACAGCCCGGCGCGCAGATCGCTGCAGTGGTCATCATTATCTCAATAAATGTAGTTTTTTGTGCTGCCCTTACATATTCTTATCTTAAAATAATCGCTATCAACTTTTCAACCTATCGCCGTCCACGGTTATCTGAATCGAACACAGAGAACCATATCGACCTAGCTACGAATCCTGCTAGAACTGGTCACGTTACAAGTATACAAGTATCCTTTCAACAGGCTAACATTCATAATAAGGTGATGCAATATTCAGCACGTGCCTATTATTATTAAAATTATTGGCACACAAATAAAAAGGGAAAGAAGAGAAAGTGATAGCTCGTTGCATGACTGATTACGTGGACGGAAGTGCAACAGTTATATAAAGAGTAGCTATTGTATATACGCATAAAACTGATAACATTTAATTCAAAAAGACTCTTTCAGGTTATGATGAGAAAAGATTTGTGACAGTAAAAGGAAAATGGTAAGATAAAGAACATCTTAGCTGCTCAATATACAAGAGTGAAGAAAAAACTACTAAAGACTAAAAAGGTATTTGTATCCACGTACTTCATTCTTCTGCTACCTTCTACCAAAAGTATATTTTTTATGTGTACAGTGAAAGTTGGATTTATAAGGCTACTAGAAAGTATTAAAAGTACAGATATCATAGAAATGATATCTGTACTTTTAATAGCCCACTAGCTCCTTTGTCGCTTCCCCATATCAAAAACTTTAGTGTTCTCATACGATAAAAGGTAAACGAGCAGCTAGTTGCCTATTTTTAAGTGATCACCGCAGATCATGATCATGAAGTAAGAGTATTTGGTTAGGAAATACTTCTGGATGCAGACTACAAGGCAGAATATACTAACGAGTTTGACAAAGCAGTCCGGTGTAGCCGGGCAGGCACTTGCACTCGAGCGGCTTGTCGCAGTAGCCGTGCTGGCAGCCGGGCAGCGGCTGACAGGCGCGGCAAGTGGGACCGGACCAGCCCAGGCGGCAGCGGCACTCGCCCGGCGACTCGCAGTACCCACGGGTCGCGTGGCAGTCCGAACGGCAAATCGCTGAAAACAACAATGTATTTTATCAATTCACATTAAAAAAATAATGTAATCTCGCCATATATTTTAAAGTAAATATTAAAGTGCGGATTTTCATACGGTTTTCACTGATAGACGTAGTAGTTTATGATAAAGTAGTTCTATGGTACAAAGATGGTAAGGCACTAATTTAGCATCAATTTATTCAGTCTTCTCTTAAAGGACGTCATAATCGGGCGGAAAAGCTAAAGGTCGAAGTCGAAAGAACAAAACAACTCGTTCCAATCCTTTGCCTCTATGAACAATGATTCGCTTCGTTTGACTTACGCTCAGTGCAGAATATCCCGTCCCAGCCGGGGCGGCACTGGCACTCGAAGGAGACGTTGCAGTACCCATGCTGGCAGCCCGGCATCGGGATGCATTTGTTGCACCGCTCACCGTAGAAGCCCATCTTACAGCGGCACTCGCCAGGACGGTTGCAATAGCCTAAACAATCATAATTATTAATATTAATCAATTTCTTTTTTCAACTTTACTTAACGCTCATATTCTTTTTCGACCAGGGCTCTTCGTCCATCGTTAGCACTTTATATAGTTAAATAGATGACTCTTAATAATGTTAGAGATAGACAGCGACAGCAGATGGCACAAATAGTCTGATTGTCCTCTATTTTCAACAAAAATGCATCCGTACGTCTCGTGATTGCAGGTGGACACATAACATGTTTACTCGTTTGCCATATTTTTAATAGAAGGAGGCAAACAAGCGTTGCGGATCGTGTGATTTAAGTAACCAGCACCACCCATAGACATCAACAACAATCAGATAGGTAGCCGGCTTTTATGAATGAAAAATGAGAATAATGAAAAAAATGTAGATAACGAAAACGAACAGAACAAATGAATAGGAAGGGAAAGTGCATTAGACCCTAGGTCAAAAATATGGATTAGTAACCTTGCAAGGGGTCACATCCTTTCTTGCAGATGGGCACATCGCAGAGGTCGCCCTGCCAGCCGGGCAGGCACTTGGGCTCGCCGCTATCGTCGCACACGTAGTGGCTGTGCTCGCTCTGCACCGCCGGCAGCTCGCACGCCTGACGGAATGGCTTCTGAGATAAGGAAACGTTTGTCACAGGTGCGTCGTGCGAAATAAAGCCGTGATAAGCCAGCGAGCGGGTTAAGCGGTCGTTAATGTTATTATTACAGATGTGTTAGTGATTTACATTTACAAGCGATAAACATAATTTCATTTATTCAAGCATTGGTTGTCATTTAACGAATTCAAATCAATAACGAGATAAATAAGACATTCCCCTCAAGGAGAGCTATGACCAGCTAGCGCCATAACTTCATTATATACCTTGTTTCACAGCAAGATATTATTTTTGTAAAGAAACATTTACCATACATGGCGGCGATTATACTTTTATACTTTCTTCGGAAATCGATAATTTTGTGGAAATCGTGAGATAAATTGAAGTGAAATTGTAAAATATGGATAACGGGGTAGGCAGAGATTGTGGGATTCAGTTATTTCTGTTCTTTTCTTTCAATGAGATTTAAATAGCCAGCTGATAAAACACAACGGAGCATGACCTAGCTCGCACGAGACAACTTTCATCCAAACAAACCCCGCCCCCTTGCCTCTTAGTATCCTGCCAACGAACGACCTCGCTCCGCTAACGATCGATTGAGCTTCAAACATTGAACGAGTGAATGTACGAACGAAATCGAATCTTTGAATGAACCAAAATATACTACTTTAACGCTCAGACTTGTTTTATTTGCGTTCAATGTCTATAAATAAACGACAGATTGATTTCGATATTTGAATTGTTCTCTAAAGACTATTAAATAATAAATACGTATATGATCTCTCATGCTTTTAATTCAATCTTGACCCAGATTGAGAAAGACAGAAATGTTGTGCGAATTTACATTATTAAAGTTAATCTTAATTCCAAACGTAAAAAAACTATCTGAAACATCTCACCTACCTAGCTCCCGCCACCGCACAGCTGTCGCACGTTTTGTCTAGCGCAGCCAAGAATTTTTTCTTGGTCTGCACTACGCCATGTACACAATTCGTATTTACAAACGACACGAATTCTTACATAGGCCCGGCGACTTTTCTTAGCGTGTACAACATCCCTTAGCGTTAAAAGTTGGAAGGAACAATGAGTTATTGCAGATACAAAGTTTGACTATGTTTTATTCAATAGAACGAAAGACCTTGAACTTACACTTAAAGACTAAACTGTTTTGATGCAGTATTTCACAAAAAACGGAATAGTTGTTGATATTTATGTATAAAGAAAAAGGTGAGGAAAATAATGGACAGTGGAATAAACTAGTTACTTTTTGTTATATTTAAAATTCTTCATATCATTCCCTAAATACAGGTCTTTCTGTCTGTATATCTCTCATACTGGGTATCGTGTTTTACGTTGCTTCGAGGCTTTTTTCTTGCTTAAATGTAACTCAGAAAAGGCATTGGTACAAGCAGTATTGAATTTCAAAGTAATCAACAAAACACGAATTATTCATGATTTTCCTTAATTAGTACTTTGTTAGCATAAATGTCGAGCACAGGATGAAAAAGAAGACGGATTATGCCGGCGCAGTGCACGCTTGCTTACATTTAAGGTATTTTAGGAACGCAACAACTTCCCGCGGCGAATCGACAGCTAGGCCTTGCTTAACTAACCCAATTAGGTATATTAAGTGACTTACTTTATATAAATAATCAACCCATAGCGAAATCGTGTTGGAATGCCTTGGCCATGTAATGCGTAGTCCACAATACGAATTGTTACAGCTTATGCAGGGAAAAAGAAGTCCAGGAAAAAGAACATCTTGGCTGAAATATCTACACCATTGGTTTCCACAAGAGCACACGTGTGAAAGGTTCAAGTTGCCATGGTTGTCGTCAACCTCCGTTAGGAGATGGAACCCTAAGAAGTGTGCCGATGAAAGCATAAAAAGTGTATGTATCTTGTGGAAATCGGGTGATAAAGTGAAGTGAAATTGTATAAGATAGCTAATGTGATAAAAAGTTGTTTTTAGAAAATATTTTGAAATTGACGTAAAAACCTTTGTTTACAAAAATCTCATGTTGCTCTTAAATAAGGTATACATGGGTTAAATGTCAAAGATTACAAAACCAAATGTGTTCTATCGACTTTCCAGCCACAGCGACAGCCACAGCGGAAAGGAAAGTACCTGAGTCATGACCCGAGATAAAACAAGAATCTAATAAATTATTGACTTAACAATATATCTAAATTGTTTGATCTGCTTGACCCGGAATGTTTTTTGTTGTTTCCTGAAGACAGGACGGCGAGCGAGGCGGTGACTCACGACGGCCACTTTCTAATATGAACGAGAAAGCAACAAGAAAGTGTGCTGCGAGGAAAACCGCGGAGAAAACATTGACTCCGCTAAAGATAAGCCCCGTCTTAATGTTGTGATTTATGACGCATCTCATATATTTATGCTGTGATAAGATATATATTTAGCATAATGGAATTTCAACGTACAAATTATTTGACAGCAGTTTCTATCACATTAATTATATAACTTTATAAATTTTAATTTATCTCTGTCTTTTCTCGGCTAATAATCACTCCCCAATTGATCGCATCCAGTGGGTTCCCGCAACCTAGACCAGATCATCGGTCTAACTCGTGGGAGGTCTACTTACGTTGCGTCGACCTGTACATGGACCCCATTCCAGGACTTGTGACCCAATCGGCTTTCCGTTCTGCGAGCAATGTGACCGATTCATTGCCACTAAAGGTTTGCCATTATTTCAGTATAACATAGTAAAACTCTAGTATTATTTATATGTAACCATTATGAAAAAAAAAATGTGTTAAAATATGGTCAAAGATGTTACATTCCTACAGATGGAGCATCACATTGGCGACTTCGTACGTCCCCTTTTTGGGGATCGTCAACATGAAAAAAATCAAGCTTCACTTTTAAATGTTGTATTTAACACGGTATCTGGATAAATCTATGAATTCAGTCCTTTTAATTCTCCAAACAAGTCATCAAATGAATAGTTCTCATCGTCGAAAATGATTTCTATGTTTTTCAGCGTTGATCTGACTTTAATATCATAAATCAGACATTTTACGAATTATTTATCAAGTCCTAACTAACGTTTGCTTAAAAACGAATTAGGTTAATTAAGTTAAGACTTATTTTTTATGCAAACTTTAACATTATAGCTTGTGTTCCCTACTTTATGGACCATCGCGTCAGTAATCTGTTAATTTAAACTAGTTTCTACACCGGTTAAACTACCAATTATCAATACAAAAATTAAAATTACTATTGTGAAAATTACCAGTTTCGTCAAACAAAAAATATATCGCTTAGATAATATTTAAGTAATTTGTTAGGTTTTTTTTATTATTTCACAAATTGAAAACACTGCTAGGTTTTTGTAAATTGCAATTAAACGCAACAAACAAAGTTTTAATAAAGCGAAAGCAAATGCATAATTTATTTATAATATAAAAAAAAACTTACCTGCTTTTTCCATTTGGGTAAATACTTAGCCGGCACTACGACTGGTATAACGCAACAAAATACGGCTAAAATAATTAAATATTTCATCTTCAATCCATTTAATAGCAACTAAGGAACAACAAAGACTGAAGCGATCTAAATAAGATTTGCAAAGTTAACGGAGTATCGCGAGATGGGATCTTATTGCTTAACGGTAAAACCTCTATGCGCAATGATGCGCGCGCGCAGGCTGAGTCGGTACTGTTATGCTGTGTTATTGAACTTGACTTTAGAGAGGCTACTTTCGCCGGAATCGCTTTTTACTAGGCCACTAAACGAGCGGAGAGAAAGTTAGAATATATGTTTGGGATTTAAAACGCTTAATTTATATCAATATAAATAGAAAACAGTCTCAATAGGATTTCGATCTGCGAAACATATGTCAAATGCATGGTGCATTTGACATATGTTTCGCATCAGTATATATTCAATATATTTATTTATAACATTTTTATACCAAAGTATTTATGTTAATTGAAATGGTTCGCAACAATCTTAATTAAATAGATATCAAAATTAATTCGTCTTCTCATTCTTTAATCTTTTCATCATCAATCATCTTTTCTTCATTCTTTAATCTTTGATATAATGTACAGATAAATCTAAACGTAAGTTTATGAATCTAAATAAATTTTACTGAAAAATCGATACAATTTAATGCATTTTATTTTCCAAATTTATGAAATTAGTTGAAAATGTTTCCAAATCGATTTATAAATACAGGAGAGGAGTACCTCCGATATCCTTTAGTTTCCTATAAGTCACCATTTCCGACTCATGTAGCTCAGCAGGTATTGTAAATTGTGTGCAAGTGATCCCAAAACAAGGAATGATCATTAATTACAAAAATACAATACCATTTCCCAACTATTTTAACCGCTAACTTAGTGGCCCAACACAATCATCTAGACTGTACACATAGGCGACCTAAGAACCAATCGTGGAGATCTGAAGGCGACAGAAACAAATTCCAACGCGATATGGAGCAACGACATTCGAAATATGAAAGAATGTTACTCAAAAACTTTCCAATCAAGTTCCTGCAAACCCAGATTCGAAGACAAAAGCAATAAAAGTAAAACAAAGTCATAAAAACAAATAAATTGCGCCGACCGCTAAAATACTCACACGATAAGGTTCGCAGTGGCAGATTTTCCATACCAGTCGTTAGAGGCGATTAAAAAAAATCATTTTGTATATGTTGGGGCAGGGGAAGGACTGAAAAAGGAAATATCTATTTTCCTGTCTACCCTCTAACCACTAAAGGTAGGCAACGCATCTACAACTCATTTGCATGCTACGGATGTCTATGGGCGGTCATTTATCAGTTGAACCGCTCGTTTACGAAATTCTATTTAAAAAAAACGCTTGATTTCGCATGGCCATTACGGCTATAATCTTCTGAAGCCTACCCAGGGGAGGTTGGCGTCATTTTTTAATAGTAGTGGGCAAACAAACAAGAACCACTTGAACTTGAGGCCAGCATAGATTATGCCCAGCCCAACCAGCTATGATTAAAGACTGACCTCATATGCGCTGATTCATGAGGTCATCATAGTAGTTTCTCCGCCAAGACAGCATACTCATGAAAAAGTTGCTGCTTGCCGTATGAATTATTTATCCTTAGCCCAAGATCCGGCAAAAGATGGAAATAAAATAAAAAGCAACATAGTTTTTACTATTTAATTTATATAGTTAATATTAATTAATATTGATCACCCTTTTATATACAATGTAATTTATATATACATTATTTAGGTCCATGTTGCATACTTCATATATGCCAAAAAGCCAGTGTGGTAAAACTTTACAAAATTATTATATGTGACGAATACATTAAAACTGTCTTAATTCAAAAATATTACTTCGGAATAAAACGGCCTGCGTTATTTTTCAAAATGAAAATTAAACATTAATTAATACATTTCAAAATAATGTTTTTCCATTTTTTGAAATACTATTTATTTTCAATATTTCAAAATATCGAAATACTTTCATAATTTTGCTTTCACATCCTTAAATTACGATTCCAATTTATTACTTTTTGCAAGCGCATATAATTTCTCATGCAATGCATTACTATAAATTTACATTTCATAACACCATTACAATAGTTTGATCCAAATAAAGATGTAAAGTTTGTAAATAAAAGGTACACTTTACCTTTTACACTAAAATTCGTAAATTTTATCTTTTTTATTTTTTTTATTATCTTTGAAAACAAACTTTTTCTCGTGTTACCTCATAATATTAGCTTACCATTTTATAAAATGTCACTTCCATATTACATATGGAATTTATAAATTTTATCCATAATTTCCACAATATTACAACATTTCCAATGATTGTAAAAAAAGTGTAATGGCCGCCATGTATGGTAAGTGAAGTTTGTTTGTTTACAAACTTTACATCTTGATTTGTAGTTAACTATAGCTACACTGTTATTAATGGAAAATTTCGACCAAATTTTATTTTAAATACATACAATAGAATTTTTAACAAATTAATGAAACTGTGAACGTGAACACACTTTATCTATACAATACATTATAAATATTGAGATTAATAATTCTAAAATAATCTAAATAAGTTAATAAACAACATTAGATTATTTGCTAGTTGGCGCTAAGCACTATTCGATTGATTACTTCTTGCAAAGTTATTTCGAGCAAGCACACTTTCAAACGATGAAAATAGGTAGTAAGGTAACATCAATGATACAATACATAGATATGCCATGAGCGGTCGAAAAGTGAAGACTCGAAAGCGTCCCAATTAGGACGCTTTTTTATGTCTTAGGTCATGTGTTTATGCCTAAGTGACAAACACTAGCTGTCCTCTTTCTTCTTATCATTTTAATTACGCTATCCTTTTTACACCATTTGACATGTGTGAATGTCGCTGTCACTGTGTTTGGAACACTTGACCGGTGATTTTGTTGTTGTTGTTGTTTTTATTCGCTCGACAGAGAAGGCAAGGGAACTATGCCATACAGCCTCGGTGATTTTGTATTAGTATAACATATCTATAGTATAAAATATCATTGGGTAACATCAAAAGTGTTGACAGTTTGACAGTTTAAAATTAATCACAAATATGGCAATATTCAAAAGTTTGTCACAATTCAACAGACCTTATTTGACAGCTAAGAAAGTTGAATAGATAACATACCATTGCCGAAGCCTGCACTAGTCCATTATTTTTATTTTAAAATATTCATATATTCAATTCAATACTGTCAAAAAGATTGTTATTTTGTGACAACTTTACAATAGTCCTAAGAGACCAGGGGGTAGTTTATTGAAAAAGATCAGTCGATATCAGAAACAAGTGGTTGAAATTAGCTATTTCAAACGATTGTTGCTAATGCAAACCACCACTCGGGTGAGACAAGTTAAGTATTGTCATTTGACAGATGTCAAAACGTATAGGTTAGGATTTATTTTTACTGGTCGAATTGAATGCGAGTGGCTAAAACCATTTTTTTTTTATTTTATATCTCTCAATGTCAAAAATAATTGGAACGCAATAAATTAACTCTTTACATCTTTATTCAAATCTATATTTTGCTTTGTGTTTAAAAAAAACAAAACATATTTTTCATGAGAAATGTTACTAGTTTTGCTCCACACACGTCCGAGTGGATCTAGATATATGTATTA
The DNA here is from genome assembly GCA_000931545.1 of Papilio glaucus. NCBI lineage: Eukaryota > Metazoa > Arthropoda > Insecta > Lepidoptera > Papilionidae > Papilio > Papilio glaucus. Next base: position 44,180 of record JWHW01047305.1, read on the forward strand.
ATTAACAATAGGCCGTTACTTTGCAATAACTTTAACACGATAACAACATTCGACTATTTTCATCATTGATCATTAGATGATAGATCAGTGGAGATAATATTAATAAACAAAACATACTATTGTTGTTTTTACATACAACAGTAATTTTTCAACATTTTTGATAAATCGAAATAATTTTCTCTCTTAGTTCTTTATTAAATAAATGATTTTTTATAATTTCCATATCGTCGACGGTTATTACGAAAATATTCAGAAAAAATCCAAAAAAATATTCGATTCTAGAACACTCGCTACTTCCCATCATTGTTTAATTCTTCTGTTTTAAAAACAAAACATGGCTTTTCTGGTTTCTTTAAGTAAAGGGAAGTCTCTTTCACTCATACAAGTAATACCTACTTGTACGAAAAATAGATACGACACTACACAGTGATAATTAACAAAATAAGGTATGTTAAAAACGACAGAAAGACCCCAAAATTTTGTTCGCAACTATCTTAAAATGTATATTATTCTGTGGACAACTTTCTTTCTTCTAGTCGTAAATTACTTCAAAAGCTTCATGTAAATAAATATAACTACAAACTACGCAAATAAATAGTAAAAGATACGGTTGCAGTAAAGAAGATATTATTAAAATCAAATCCTAAACTATATTTAATCTAAAGTAATCTCATGTGACCAACAAAACTGTCTTTGTTTAAAAAACATACGAATTAAAAAAAAAACAATTAAATTGATAAAACTAATTGTAAATCTTTAATAAAAGTTTGCGTAAGTTTTCAATTTTATGTAAGTTTATTTTATTTTATAAATAAAAAAAATAAAACATACGTAAAAGTAAATTTAAGATTCAACGGAGAACCGGAGATGCGCCATAAACAATAAAAAGGTCAAATGGACAGTTTACAATACAATTGAACAAGCTTTAGTAACCCAAAATTATCAGAAACAAACTCTGACATATCCTAAACCAAAGATCCCGCGGGAATCGCCACAAAGATCGGTTCCCTGTCATACACAAAGGCGTGAGCACAGTAAAACATCGTTTATCATATAAAAGAAAGCATAATAAAAGTGAAAATGTAACGAAATTGAACGAACAATCTTTGGCATACAAAGCATTGTTATCACGTGACGTGTACAAATCTTGTCACTAACGTGACTTATAAAAAGCCGAAATAGAGGACTGGACCGGCTCATTCGTTTTGGTGTTCGGAGAGGAGTGTGTTGGAATAAATCTAACAAGCACTATCAGTCCGTTGTCTCGAATAACGCTCGGTCCTCGGAGCGGATAAACGAGATTTTACTGTTAACATCGAACTGCTAGCCTGATTGCCTTTTATAAAAAAATTGTAATATAATGTATATATATAATGAAAATAGTAAACTAAATCTAATTGAAATAACTCCGAGATTTTGTTTTACATCAGATCTTGAAGAGAGGTTCATTATTAATCAATTAATTTAGATTAACCATCTAATATTGTTAGAAATTTAATTAATTTCACAATTATAAAACGGCCTTTTGAAAGTTCGACTTAGAGATGTCTAAGAAATAGAAAAACGAAATACGCAATGACTATAAGAAATAAAATCGACGTTTCATGCCCACATAAGATTTAAAGATTTTTTTTATTAGAAATAGTCTAGTCTAATTCGTCTTTAAACATGCACTTGTGGATACTGAGATACCGTATTATCAATGCCATCCATCGCCAGTTCTAGAAAATAGTTATATCACGCACTGGGACCGATCTATTCTCACGGACAGGACTTTTGTTGCCAATAGACCTGATATTGTGATAATAGAGCGATCTGAGTCGTGTTACGTCAGTCGATATCACTGTCCTGATGACGACAATCTCGTAAAAGCTGAGAAAGAAAAGTTGTTGAAATACTTAAGACTTGTCTCACGAGATTACCGCCACGTGATGTATGAAATCGACTAATATTATTCAGATAGTCTTATCAGTGACTTTTAGCGAAGAGCTTCGACTAACATCTTAAGAAGCAATCGCTAAACGGTTGTAAAGGGTTTTGATACAAAAAGCGGTTATTTTGGAGTCTGTCCGCATTGTGAGAAAGTTCCTCCCTCTGTAATCTAGATCACTGGTTGCTTGAAACATAGGACTCCGGAGCCGGTAGAGCACTATTTTTAAACAATATATTTTAGATCTGTTATTTTTGTAGAGTTTTTAAAGTATGTTATAAACTAATAAGTTTTTAAAAAAGATTTAAAAAATAATAATAAATTTCAAGTTATGATTTTCCTTTAACAATATGTTACGATTTTAATTTAATTGAGGCGGAATATACAAATGTGTACAAATGCATTCAAATTCATTATCACCTGACAATGATATAGATAAGTTAAAAATAGGTATAAAAATCACTTCAGTAAAATGTCAGTCTACTAACCAGAAATATAAACCAAACAAAAAATCTTATAAATATTTGGCTTTATTTTAAAAACAATATCAAACGTGTATTATAGAAATTGTCTTTGACATACAAGGAGAAGGCATAAGGCCAGAATTCGAACGCATCTTCTCTCAGGTTCTCTTTCCCACACATTTAGTCATTCTCTTTCTCTCTCAACTCAACTACGTCTAAGTAGTCTAGAAAACACACAAACTGAATGGTAATGTCGATAGGGGTCGTCCAAGTTGGACAGGTGATATACTAAAGGTGGGTGATAAAGTTAACTATGAACTAATTTGGAAAAAGTGTGTTTTCCCGCTCTTAATCACGGACATTTTTTGATGTAAAACATCTATTGGCGCGCTTTAGCAAAACCGAGCAGTATGCCGTGACGAGAAACGGCGTGACTTCAACTTTTTTATAAAGACTAAGTTATCTAAATTAAATGTTTTTAAAATGCATATTTCATATAATTTTATAGCAAATCAATATAATTAAGAAATTATTTAAGCTACAAATATATTTAACAGTGTTGTGCACAAACATTTTATAATTACCAACAATCTGCAGTTTGGAGAATAGACAATTATTGTTTTATTTTATTTTAGGAACGAACATAAAATTCTAGAACTCTAAAGAGATTTTCTTATCAAAGTTATCAATTTATTTATTCGTGAGTGGCGTATTGAGAGTGGGGAGTGATACATTACTACTATTGTCATGTTTTTAAATGCGTAGAATATTGCTTTTATCTTAGATTTAATGCATATTGTGATTGCACGTTATTAACATAGAAATTGGTCCAATAACTTTGGCATGTCTCGTTATGTCTGTGAAGAAAGACAAAATCGACTTTGTATCCCACATAATAAATCATATACAATGTAAAGTATGTGTAAACAATGGATCATTTGATATTCTTCATGCATTTCACTATTTTCATAGACTGGACAGCGTAGCATGCTAGCATGATTATACCAAACCAATTGATTTGATATTAAACTACGAATGAATTAGTATTTAGTTGACAGGCATCAGAAATTTTAAGCATAATATCAACTAATATCTGATAATTGTTTTTGATGTGAAACTTTCTTTGGCCATGTTTGAGGGTTGAGGGTAGGGTGAAATTTCAAGGACGTTTTTGTACATTTCGTTACATGAAAGAGAAAAAAAATATACAGGTATACAAGTTTTGTTTTTTGATTTCTTTTGAGAACACATTAAACCTGTCTTATTTTTTACGGAATTGTTACTTCTACGTGACATTTTACTTGATTTGTATAATGACAAGGTAAAGTTATTTGACAACTGAACTTAAGAAAAACCTACTAATGTTAGGTTTAGGTTAAGAAGAATATTGTCTATTGTACATGGCTTCTCGTAACGTTAATCGCTTATCTGTTTTTGAAACGTCGCATTAATCAAATTCTTGAAACTTAGGCAACACCTATGGTTGTTGAACTCTTATTCTTTAAATAAATAATCATATTCGAAAGTAGATATTGAAGATATATATTAACTAAAGCTGGCATGTTCACAGTACTCACACTGATGCAATTACACTATACAGTATGTTTAAAATTAAATTATATTGATTTAAAATGCAATAATTTAAAAATATTCAGTCTACTCAGGTTCTAGTAAGGTTGGATGTGTTACGAATACATTTAAAAAAGTGTGTTACTTGTAATATAATATGATTTACTACATTATTGCTTCTAATTAGAATCATAAATTAAATCAAATGCAAAAAACATCACTCTGTATTTATAAAGTGTAGCATAAGGAAACCATAACTGCTTCCTTCTTACTCATAAGCTTGACCGCGCGCGAGGGAGACGAATAGACTTTTCATGGTGCGCTTCCAGTGCGACGTAACGCTACGCGCTTATTCACAGACACTACACAAGTGCAACGTGTGCATGTGTGAAGGTGCCAGCTTTAGTTAATACCTACATCCAACTTATTCAGTACTTAAACTTCAACTTTAACAATCACACATAAAGCACACTTTCTAATAAATTACGTTCCAGAGCACATTAGTCAAATAGAGTATGGAATGGAGTCGTTAACAAGAATAATAAGATTTACCACGAATTTGAACTATAACTGTCCATTTATAAAGTCCACTTTCGGTTGTTGTATAACTCGAAACTGTTTCGGTTCGAAGACCACTTCAGTTATCCCATTATATTATGCCATAATCCTTTCTGCCGCGTGTCGCTGTACAAAGGCACTTGCTTGTACTCCGGGAACGGGTACAACACGAGGTGGTCTGCGGTCTTATACCACGGGATTAGACCGTTCTGAAAAAACAATATTATTTTAATTGGTACCATAGCTTTTAAAGTTCTGATTAATTATACCGCGGTATCTTTAAAAAAAATACAATGTATGATTTCAAATGCAAACAAGTGCCTTTCCCATTTGGGTATAAAGCTATATTACATGTCAGAACATGAATTTGAACTTAGTTACTATACGGAGAAGGTGACAAATGAGCAAGCGGTTCACCTGATGTTAAGTGACAGCTACCCAAAAACATACGCTACAAGAAAATGAGTTGTTGTCTACCTTTATTAAAAATAGGAGGGGATAGACAGGAAAAGATTATTTCCTTTTTCAATTCTTCCCCTTTCCATCCTATCCATTAATACGAACAATGGGATGGGAAAGAAATTGAAATTAGGCCAATTATGCCATAAAATTCCCTCTCTCGGAGAGGAGGCCTGTGCCCCTGCAGTGGGGAACATTCTAAAAAAGGCTGATTTAATATATTATTATTATTATGCCATAAAAGAAAAGATACCGACCTACTTCACGCGTGTTTTCTGTGAGCTCGTGCTCACCGGAGGAGCCGGCTCATTCGTGCAACACATGTTATTGTTAAGGGCTGTAGACTGTTGGTAGTCAGGAAAGCTTACTGCTCCTTATAATAAGTAAGGAAACTTACCAAATTAGTTCTTTTGTTGGTGCCTCTGCCGTAACCGTTCCAATGGTTACCGGCCACGCCTATCAAGTCTCCAACCTGTAAACATATGCAATTACTTATACTGAAGTTGCTTCACGACAATACTTTTACAATAAAGATTTTCACTTGCTAGCTCACAAGACATACATCACTCTTTGTCTTTCCTAAAACTATATTGGCATGAAAATACTGTTCGAGACAGTGTGCTTTTTCTCTATCTTTCTCTCTAAAAAAACTGAGACGACAATATGTTTTATTTGAATGTTTTCGGCAGAGTAAACCCAGGGTAATTTACACATTTTTAATTTATTAAGAGATATGGTTGTGTAAATGAGAAGGTTTCCCATCCTTTTCTGTTTCAAATTCCTCAACATCCGACAAATTACATATAAAATCGTACGTTTTTATGAGCTTCAAGGATACGCGTTAAGTCAACTTAGGGCCACCAAAGTTCATTAGACAGTATTGGAGGTTAAATGACATATAACAAACCTGGAATGAGATCTCATCCTTGTCGCGAGCTGCGTGCAGCATCACGGCCCGGCGATCGTGCGCGTTCTGTCCACCGAAATAGTAGATGTCGTCGAGTGAGAAGAAACTATCAGACGCGTCCACTCGATTCGTCTGCATTATCTCGTACGCCACGCGACCCACCTTAAACATTAAATTACTTTGTTTTTATTATAAAAGGGGGGCAAACGAGTTAGGCGGCTAAGCCCCTGCTTCTGCTGACACAATCGTGTCACAATGTTTCGACATTTTTTTTACCAATCGTGTCCTATACTGGGCTGCAACATCCGCACCAAATAGAAGAGTAACAGGTGTATTGCCATAATTTGTGTGGTAAAGAAGGTGGGAGAAGAAGGAATGGAACGAAGTAGTGAGGAGGGGGTTTGAGACACCTTGCTGATTCGCGTAAAATCGAAGTTTTACACCTGTACATAGTAAAGTGGTGATGTGACTGTGGAATTAAGTACAACAGCGGCTCCTGTGGCAAATATGAACAAGGGTTTTTGTATTAAATTAATATTTACAATCTGTCTAAACTAAGAACAATTATATATTTAATTTTGACAAAGTCTTATTTGATTATTTTGTATTAATTGTGACAAAAATATCTGCTTATTTATTAATATATCCTTTATGAATATTGTCTTAGATTAAGTTTTGTGAGTAGTGAATACTAATAAATATGTGCTTAATGTTTTAAATAAAAATATACTATTATTATTATATTTTTTTCTTTCATGGCAATATTTTGGGACCTTAGTTGACTAATCCGGCACTCACCTGGCTGCTGAACGTGCAGACGATGTAATCACAACTGGACAGCATGTGCAGGTCGACCAACAGGCCGGCGAGGGAGAGCGGCGTGTACCGACGGTGAGTCGCCGCCGTCTTAGCGATGGACGCGTCTCCTATGAACTCGTACTCGGGGTACTTCTTACGAGCGTCCTCCAGCACCTGGAATGTAATACCAATGTCATGTATGGGTATGAAACCTTCGTCAGTTTTCAAATGTCTACTTTAAAACTTTTACGCCGACTGTACTTTATGAACGCGTATATAATTTCGAGGTTACTGACTTTTGTATGTAAGAACTATTTCTACAAATAAATATAAATAATAAAGTAATAAACGGCTTCACTCACGTTCACACGTGTTGGTACCGACAAGTTTCGGACCTGTCGGAGGTCCTTCTTCGAGTGGGATTAGTTCGCGATCGCACCCCCCTCGCACTTGTCGGTACCAACACCGCTGTACGCGAACGTGATGTTGAAATCTCACGAAAGTTTAAAAAGCGTTGTTCATAACATCAGTAATAAAAAGGAATTCAAGTTAAACATTTAAAAAATTATTTAATCTCTTTAAGTTTGCATCATTAAGAGAAAAGGGGGTCAACTCACATTAGCGTCATCGCTAGCGAGGTACACCCTGCGTCTGTCAACGTGCCGCGTCAGTTCCAGCTGGTCGTAGTAGTCCTTGACGTGCGTCATGTACTCGCGGATGTGGTGGAAGGCAGCCTCTGTGCCCACCTTGTCAGTACGCCGGATATGAACACTGTATACCAAAATATTGATCTTAAATTTTTTCACACCTGTATATTTCCATCCTAATATTATTAACGCGTTTGTGAGTTTGTTTTGCTTTAACTCCTTAAAGACTCAAATGCTCATCGTGACATTTTGCACGCAAATTGTAAGGTACTGAAAATAATAAAGTATACCAGTTATCCCGAAAAAAAAAGTTCTGAGGAATTCGAAAATAAAATATGGAACCTATGCCATGCATGAGAATAAACTCTAACAAAATATAGTTCTATCTCATAAAATGTAGTAATAGCACACAAAATGTAGTAATATCTCACAAAATGTAGTAACATCTACCAAAATGTAGTTGTTTCTAACAAAATGTAGTAATATCTAACA
>JWHW01047314.1:7682-18148 GCA_000931545.1 Papilio glaucus
AACGTGTGTATGTACTTATTTACGCACGTAAGAAGTTATACTCCTTTAGCGTAGCAAAACAAAAATAACTAAAAATTATATCCCGAGTGCCAGTGCTCTTTGTTTGAAAAAAAAATGAATGCAATTGATATCTACCGGTTTCATTTCAATAATTTGGAATTAAATTAAACTGTAAAAAAAGGTTAATGTCAAAAACTTGTTACTGGTTGCTATGGTATCATCAGCGCATCGTAAAAATACACTCCCGTAATTTTTCCCGAACGCGCCAAAAGAAGTATTATTACAAAAATGCAGTAAAACTAAAATTATTGATAAAAAAACCTAAGTAAATAAATTAAATACATCATTTAAGTGCTATTTGATTTTATCTTTTTTTTTATTTAAGTGACAATGAAACAATGATCTACAACCTCACAAGTTCTGCCGAAGTGAAGGTCACGTGGACAGAACTGATCGAGACCGGACGAGAGGTCATCCTCAACAGAGTGCCGCTCAACGGAGTTGTATGGTGAGACAAAATAATTAAATAACAACCATGCCTTGTGGAACTGTCTCCAGCGATACTCCTTCCTTCCTAAAGGTTCTTTCGACGTTTTGGTCTAAAACTAGCAAAACTATTAATTTAGATTAGAAATGTTCTTTTTGAGATCGAGCGACGTAAATTAAAAAAAGATTTTAATCCCCTCGCATTGGATTCTAACAGGAAAAAGTAAATTCTACTTAAGCATTTATAATTTTTCTACTTCAGCTCTTACTGATCGGCTTGGTCTGGCATTGCGAAGAGACGTTGCGTCTCTGCATTTTCTACCGCATGTAGTCTTGGCCCATGGGAGAGTTTCCAAAAGAACTGTTTGGGAAAATACCTGCCTGACTCCCGTCATCAAGTAACACGGCAGAACTCCAACAACCATCCACACCATTTTGATAGTTAACGTTTCACTACAGTGCGGTTTTTGCAAAATTTCCTACCTCGCACAACCGCTTTGTGGAATAATCTGTCGCTAACGGTATTTCCAAACCGACTTAAGGTTCTTCAACAAACAAGCGTATTCCATCGTTAAAGGCCTACAAAGCGTCTGCGATTCCTCTGGTGTTGCGGATGTTCATGGACGTCGATGATCACTTATATATTAGGCGACCCGCTGCTCGTATGACCCCTTTATGATATAAAAAGAAAATTAAACTTACGTGTTGACGTCTCTACCTCACCTCAATCCTACCTTACATTGGTTCGCACTAGCAGCAATCGTTTGAAATCGCTTATTTCGACCACTCTTTCAAAATTTCATAAAAAAACCCTGGTGTTGTGTCCTTGTAATATTTAAAAATAGACACTAAAGAGCTACAGACCTTCTTTTATTACAAAACGTTTATGAATTTCTGTAATATTTAATGCGTAATAATTGACTACTTTTTTCCTATTTTCTATCCTTTATTACCACCACTTTGAAAAGCTTGTATTTTTAGATGAAAAATATGAAAAAAAATAAGTATTTAAATCTCGTACATTAACGACATCTGGTGAATGAGTTTTCAGAGAAAACAGGCTCGCTTGCTTCTCCCAAAACAAAATGAATGTAGTACAATTCCTTTCAGGTACCCAGGTGGCTCGATGAAACACTCCCGGCTGTCGCACAACATATGCGCCGTATTGTTCCACTGGATACCAGCAATTTTTGTGGACACATTACTCTATATTTTAAGATATGAACCAGTGTAAGTTAAAAAAAAGTCACGATATGTTTATTTCATATTTAAATCCCTTTTGTACAATTTAACATTAAACTAAAAAGTAAAAGCAAAAGTCTTTGATGAAATAGTCGCCACATATATAACCTAACCTAACCTAACCTCACCTCACCTAAACATATTATTTTTGACTCGATGTGAACTCTATATATTGTATACGTAGAGATAGATAAATCATATTTAGCTCTCCCATTGTATTTATTGTAGTTTAATGAGAGTCCACCGCCGCATCAGCAAAGGTTTCGACGTATTTGACTACTACACCAACAACCAGTGGGACTTCAAGTCCGACGCCGGCCAGCGCGTGCGCAGGAGCCTTAACGCGAGGGAGAAGGAGGACTATAAAGTGGACGCTGTTGGTAGGTTCATTTCGCTTTTTTCGTTAGAGCATGGTGCGGCTGACATTCCGATACAGGGCAACGCGTCAGTACTGTTACCCAATTTACATTATACAAATTAAATTTTCTCTTGTATTTTTCATGAAAGTACTGAAATGTTAGGATTTTAATCCTGTTAATTATTCGTATTGTTACGAACAAAAATCATTTGTTAAATTTTGTGGCTCACATATGGCGAGGTTTATTAAAATGTGGGTAGAAACGCTTTAGGACATATTATTTTTGCATGTTCAGGGAATCAGTAGGAGACGGTAAAAGCAAGAATTGATTCCAGGTGTCAATATTTCTAACTACTTTGAAGACTGCGTGCGAGCAGCGCGCGTCTATATACTGAAAGAGACAGATGACACCATACCGTCGGCGAAGCGTCATATGAAAGTGTAAGTTCTTGGTGTGCTTTGTCTAATTATTGTCAAGATACGGCTTAATACATTTATACCCTCATCTGTTATTTGATCAGGATCTAGATGATACGTACAGATAATATTTACAGTGATAAATGACAAGTGGGTTGCTGAGCTCAATCTTGGGACAACACTGTTAAATTGTAAAAACCAAAACGGAATGTTACATTCGAGTTCGATAAGACGTCCACATAAAGTTAAAGCGTAGAATCGCCTACGGCGTGTTACGCGAGGGTTTAACCTAGTTTTTACTATTTAACAGTGTTGACCCCAGATTCAGGTCAGCAATACCTATTGTTCATTTATTAATGTGTATTTATTAATGTTATTACACTAGAGAAATATTATTTCAAATATATTTTTCACTTTAGAATGCGAACTGTTGACGTCATAGTGAGATACCTCTTCATTGGATTCATCCTGTGGATACTCTCGAGGTGGGCATCTATGATCGTTAGCGTGAAGACGGACCAATTACAGATTATGTAAATACCTTTCTGTTTACTGTTATATTTACTTTGGTTTAATTAAATTTTAAGGATAAAATTTTATTCAAATATGTGTTTTATTCAATTCATTTGATGTGACTAGTGAAACCTCTTGTGTAATGCTACGGTATGAAAACTTTTTTTAAAGGTTTAGTTGAAGTTGTAACAATAAAAATTCACCAGATTTCAAGGCAAGTATTTTTTTATTGTATATTATTTATAATTATTGTTACTCTCGATTTATAAAAAAATATATAATTTTATATTTAACTGTAGTGCAGTACTTATTTAATTTTAGTATAAATATTGAAATCGTCTTTTATACGGCGATAGTATGACATTTGGTATTTTGCGCCGCAATAATGATCTATACAGTATTCTTTGTTATTTCAAGTTTTAAAAATAGCGCGAAATTTTTCAACGCTCACAAAGACCCACATATTGAGATGGGTTGTGAGCTTGGCGCGAGTGAAAATGATGACGTCATTAGTGACGTTTTCGCCGTGACCTCAAAGTTCATGGTCGTCAGGTGGAACGGCTAAAGTGGCGTTTTGGGTGTTGTGAACGCTTAGTGGAACGCAGCATAAGTGACAAACACTAGCTGTCCTCTATATTCTTATTATTTTAATTACTGTCATTTTGAGACACTTTTGACCGGTGGTTTTGTATGAGTATCTCATATCTATAGTATAAAACATCATTGAACACAAGTATTAAGAAAAAAAGCCCCCGAAAAAAAAATTCAGACAGAAATTAACAGCTAAATTCTAGTAACACTGCTTCTGAATGACATTAACCATTAAAAGCAACCGGCAACGAGATGTCATTTTAAACTCGTTTATTCATGTCATGTCAAGCTGTCAAGTGTTATTTCAAAATAAATAAATAAAATAGTATAAAATTTATAATAATTATAGTAGTGTAGTGCATTAAACTTAAATGTATAACTTAACAAATTATCAAGATGAGACGTAGTTTAGCTCCGAGCCAAATCGGAGCAAATGACAGCGTGTTTAAAAGTCCTCTACTCAATTCAGCGAAACGCAAAAAGCGGGAATGTACGAAGATACCACTGGCACAAAAATCACTCTCTCAATCTTTATCCGCTTCAGATCACGAGATTCTCATAAAGCAGATTTTAAGTAAGCCTTTTAAAGTGCCTATTCCTAATTACGTATCGTCGTATTGTGGTAAAAGCTTGGGATTAAAAAGAACACAAGTCCGGCGCGCCCTACATGATCCTGATGAACCCAACGCCTTAGTGTTGTATCGTCCACCGTATATCCCTGAGCACGAGAAGATGAAAATGAATGCGAACGATATTAAAGTTGCAGTTGTTGTTGACCCTGTCTTGGGAAACATCCTACGGCCGCATCAAAGGGAAGGGGTTAAGTTTATGTATGATTGTGTGACTGGAATACAAATAGAGAATGCTTATGGCTGCATAATGGCGGATGAAATGGGTTTGGGAAAAACTTTGCAATGTATTACTTTATTGTGGACTCTGCTAAGACAGGGCCCTGAGTGCAAACCAACTATTACTAAAGCTATAATCGTTTGTCCAAGTAGTTTAGTAAAGAACTGGTACAATGAGATTGGAAAGTGGCTCGGTCAAAGGATCAATGCGCTGCCGATGGATGGTGGGAGTAAAGCTGACATCACACTGAAACTGCAGCAATTTATGAACACATTCACAGCCAGCAGAGTTGCTACCCCTGTCTTGATTATATCATATGAAACTTTTAGGATTTATTCAAACATCTTGCACTCATCTGAAGTTGGCTTGGTGCTATGTGATGAAGGACATAGATTGAAGAACAGTGAGAATCAAACCTATCAGGCTTTAATGGGTTTAAAAGCAAAACGGAGAATCCTAATCTCAGGCACTCCTATACAGAATGATCTGACTGAATACTTTAGTTTGGTTCATTTTGTTAATGAAGGTATTTTAGGAACAGCTCAGGAATTCAAAAAGAAATATGAGAATCATATTCTTAAAGGTCAGGATGCATTAGCCTCCACTCAAGAAAGAGAGAAAGCTCAGGAGTGTCTGCAAACATTGACATCAATAGTCAACAAATGTATGATACGCAGAACTAGTGGCTTACTTACAAAATACTTACCGGTCAAGTTTGAACAAGTTATATGTGTCAAAATGACTCCACTCCAAACACAAATATACAAAGACTTTATAAACTCTGATGCAATTCGTAACAAATTCACAGGCAGTGGTGATAAAAATACATTTACTACACTATCTAGTATTACAACATTAAAGAAGCTATGTAATCACCCAGATTTAGTGTACGATAAAATAATTGAAAGATCTGAAGGCTTCGAGAAAGCTAAAGATCTATTACCTGCCAATTATGATATTAAAGATGTGAAACCAGAGTACTCTGGCAAATTGATGATACTGGATTGTATATTAGCTAATTTAAAAACAAACACGGATGATAAAATTGTCTTGGTATCAAATTATACACAAACACTTGATCTGTTTGAGAAGTTGTGCCGCAAAAGATGCTATCAATATGTAAGGCTCGATGGTTCAATGACAATAAAGAAAAGAGCTAAAGTTGTCGAAAGTTTTAATGATAAGGATTCCAAGGAATGGATATTCATGCTTAGTTCGAAGGCTGGTGGTTGCGGTTTGAACCTTATTGGTGCGAACCGTTTGATCATGTTCGACCCGGATTGGAATCCAGCTAACGATGACCAGGCAATGGCGAGAGTATGGCGCGACGGACAGAAGAAACCCTGCTATATATACCGTTTACTAGCAACAGGTACTATTGAGGAAAAGATATTCCAGCGCCAAGCTCACAAGAAAGCGCTCAGTGATACCGTGGTTGATCAAAATGAGGAGTCACTGAGGCATTTCACATCTGAAGACTTAAAAGACCTGTTTCGATTAGAAGAGAACACATTGTCAGACACACATAGCAAGTTTAAGTGCCGTAGGTGTGTGAATAACATACAAATAACATTACCACCTGAGAATTCGGATTGTACATCTGATCTATCCAACTGGTATCATTGCGCTGACAAGAAAAATTTGGCTGATCTTGTTCTAAAGCAATGTTGGGATCTCGCAAAGAGTATATCATTTGTGTTCCATCACAGATCCGCAGAAGCTGAAGCTAAAGTTGAAGGGAAAGAAAATAAGGAAAATGTACAAGAGAAAAAGAGACGGAAGATAGAAATTGATGAGGATTTTTCTGAGCCTGATGATAGTGGTGATGAAGATTATGAGTGATTTTATTTTTACAAGATGGCTGGTTTCCATACGAGAAGAAATTATGTTTTATACTTAAAAAATGCTTTATACATATTAAAAAATACCTTTTATAAATTATGTGTCCTTATATTTTAATTTGTTTTAGTTTATTGCATTGTCTTAAGAAGAAATTATTATATTTGTTTTGTAAATATAGGTATTGTGATAGATAAAAGATTGAAAATACTTATTTTGTTAAAATTATCTCAATTATCTTTTACATATGCTGTGTTGACCCTATAATTAATTATTAAGAAGTTATAATGTATTTTAATATAAGTCGAATTAATGTTAATAAAAAAATACAAATTATTTTTATATTTTTTATTTAGACAAGTTTAATCAATTAAGACTTGATTAATTTTGACACCTGATTGCTTGCTTGGCAATCAACAAGAAATAAGTTGCAGATAGATGCATTGGCGTTGCCAATCTATAAATAGAGGAATAAACAGAATAAACGTATTTCCTTCTCCTATCCAATCCACTTACCATACTACAAGGAAGTATAGCAAGAGGACGTAATTGCGCACACGCACCTTACTGATCAAATGAAACGCAGAAGCATACTTCTAGTTCCAGCTGTCTTCTGCGAGGTCATGGTATTCCACTGGTTGAGCTGGCACATTTGTGCAACAGACGATGCTTTGTGCTCTATCACTGTTAAGCCTTGTGTGTTTGTTTTGCAACCTTTCACTATTTACGCTTATACTGCCGTATGTATACACATTATCAACACAAAGACAATCTCTGGTCATCTCGGTGGAAATAAAAAACATCAAATGTGTAAGTTATAATTTACATAATTATTTAATCTTAACAATATATTGTACTTACTTTTATCAACGTTTAATAAACTAATTCATATAAAAAATATAAACAGAATAATATAAAATCCACTTATAGTATAAAAATAAACAATAAATACATTTCGTAATTTATATACAAAAAAAAAGTTTCTGCACCCTTTCTAAAAACGTTAGGCAGTCGACAAAAACGACACACTGTGTTATCAACCCGACTGACATTTTTTTAGAGGGTGTGTATGTTTGTCCATTCCATTGTGACCTATATCCTTAACAGCTGATGTCATTAGTTTAGTATCTTCACCTCACTATCATTAGTTATCACGATGAATGATGATAATCACAGTCATTTGTGTTTCTTTTCATACTCTCGGAGAGGAGGCCTGCATCCCTGCAGTGGGGAACATTCTAAATTCTAATTCTAAAAATTCTAAAGGCTGATTTATATATTACAATTGAACAAATTTAAATCAATTAGTTAATATATAAAAGGTGAAGTGCATGTTCCTTATACTATGAAATAACTGGACCGATATCGATTAAATTTTCAGTTAATGTTTAGATTGGCCTAGCGGATGATCCTGTGACGTCACATTCAACAAGCCGGCGCGGGTAGTTACTAATGTAAATCGGGTGTAATTTGGATTAATATTTTTAATATCTTACTAACAGCAAAACAACTCTAGCTGGAGCAGCTGAGTTTGAGTCCGTACGACCAGCTGGGAGGCTGCGACGAGTACCCCAACTTCTCAGCCTCCTCGTTCACTTCGTAAGGGTTCTTGAATATCTTTAACAGGAGGCGCACCTAAAATTCATAGAACGCGAATTATTGTTTAAGTGAATTTTCATCTTACAAAATGTTTTAAAATATATACTTAAAGAGAACATAAAGTAGAAAGTTAAAACCAATGATATAATTCAAAAATTTAGCAGATATAGAGCGTGCAGAAAGTGAAGACTCGAAAACGTCCCAATTAGGACGTATTTTCTTTAGTCATGTGTATACATTTATGCTTAAGTGACTAACTCTGTCTTCTTTTACTGTCTGGAGCACTTTTCATAAACATTTACTAGTAGTAAAAAATAAATCTATATATAAAAGACGATATGTGTATGTTTGTTCCCTATAGACTCAGAAACGGCTCGATCGATCTCGATGAAATTTCCAGAACAAGTTCAGATTGGCCTAGGCTAGGTGATCCTGTGTTTCATACAGATTGGAACAACATAATTAGCTTAATTATAATAATAAATATAAATTGGACACCCCCTCACCTTTCCGAAGTCATTTTTCTCAGCGTCGGCTATCGCCTCCTGCAGTATCCAGTTGCTTGGTATATACAGAGGGTTGACCTTCAGCATGCGGCCGCGTCTCACTTCCTCACTTACTACAAATACATGTTAACCATAACCATGAGTAACCATAGCTGAATACATGAAAAATTGTACTATAATTGTACCTCGATATGACGGTAAGGGTCAATATAGTCAACTTTTGAGCTAGTCATTACGAAGTTCGAATCACATATGTTCTATTTAATTGTCAGTGTCCCTGGTGCAATCAAATTTCGACTTGAAGGTGACGATCATTTACTTATCCAGACTGTCCATTAATCTGTTCAAACTAATAACAAATTTATGTAGCTAAAGTGAGTGGCAGTGTTGGTAGGGGACGCCAGGAGAACTTACATCGATCAGATTAGTGGCTTACTAAAAAGGCCGATATAAGGAGCAAACATAACCGACGAGCATGTATGCGTAGATGTATGAATGTAGAAGAAGCGAGAGAGGTGTGTCGCGCCAAATGGAAATCCATGATCTCTGCCTACCCCTCTGGGTTACGGGCGTGAGCGCATATTTATTTATAATAACAGAAATCTCTGTGCAAGTCTCAAAGCCCAGTAGTTTGAGCTGTGTTGATATATAAATCAGTCAGTTTATTTCTTCATACATACAGACAGATTAAAAACGTACGTTGAAAAGTTAATCTTAAAATACAATTGTTTACAATACACTTTTACGAACCTCAGCTGAACTAAAACTAAACTTTGAAGTTGCAAGAAAAAATCCATCGAAAAGAATACTGACCATTCTCCTCTTCAAGTCTGTTCCGGTACCGCTGCACCCACTTCTCCCACTGCGCCGCACTCGATAACTTAGCGAGCGACCACTTGCTCTCCAGTGACGTTACATCCACCAACTGTGACACTTCCAACTGAAAACAAGTAGAAAAATTCGTGAATGATATACTAGATGTGGCCATCACTTTTAGTTATCAATTGTCAAGTTGCACGAGGCCGGCTCGACCGGTGAAATACCACGACCTCACAGAAGACAGGCGTGAAGTAGAGTATTCTGCGCTTCATCAGATGAGTGAGATGCCGGAGTCCTAATTCTAGTCCTCTTCCCCTTCCTATCCTTTGCTAATTAGGAAAGGATGGGAAGGGAAATAAGACTTGACAGTGGAGGGGATGAATAAGACTCATTTTCTGTCTATCTCCTCCTCTGTCCAATAAAGGTAGGCAAAGCATCTGCAACTCATTAGCTTGTTACAGATGCCTATGGGTAGCGATCACTTGGTATCGGGTCAACCGCTGAAAATTTTGAAAATCGTTTTATTTATCAAATACACATATAATTACTACCTCTGCCAGCTGTCTGAAGGTAGCCGTGAAGTTCGCCATGGTCTGCTGCATCAGATGCAACAAGTCCTTCACCAACTTGTGGTCACCGTCTCGTAGCTCTTGGAGACCGAGCTTGGTTATGTATGTTTGACTGTTAACATAACTTTACATCTATGTATAAACTACATCACATATAATGATAGGATTCAAAATATCGTGATACGGGAAAAATGCGAGTTAAAATTGGATGTTGTGACTAGAATTGATATTTGTATGGCAGGAATTTATATCGATCGGTTAGTAACGTACTAAAGATGGGCGATATAAGGAGCACCCGTAAACGACGAGCTTGTATGCGTAGATGTATAGATGTAGAAGCTAGAGGTGTGTCATGATCGCGCCAAATGGAAACCCATGATCTCTACCTGCCCCTCTGGGTTACGGGCTTGAGCGCATATTATTATTTATATCTACATATATAATAATACTGGAATAACAAACTTTGCAACACTTAAGAATATTTCATGCCGAAGTTGTATTTTTTATTTTTATGGAAGAAGGTGGCAAACGAGTAAGCGGTTTGTTGAATACCACCGTTAAAGTGTGAGATTTGGCATATTTTGACTGTTCGTGCAGAAGTGGGATAAACTTAGCTAAAAATGACAGTGCCATTTAGCGAGATAGTGATGTCAAAGATCATAGTCGTTACTTAATGAG
>JWHW01047314.1:20294-36154 GCA_000931545.1 Papilio glaucus
AGGCAAAGCATCTGCAACTCATTAGCTTGTTACAGATGCCTATGGGTAGCGATCACTTGGTATCGGGTCAACCGCTGAAAAGTTTTGAAAATCGTTTACGTTAACAAATATACATATAATTACTACCTCTGCCAGCTGTCTGAAGGTAGCCGTGAAGTCCGCCATGGTCTGCTGCATCAGATGCAACAAGTCCTTCACCAACTTGTGGTCACCGTCTCGTAGCTCTTGCAGACCGAGCTTGGTTATGTATGTTTCACTGTTAGCATAATGTTACATCTATGTATAAACTGCATCACATATAATGATAGGATTAAAAATATTGTGATACGGGAAACTGTGACTAGAATTGAGATGCGTATGTCAGGAATTTATATCGATAAGGTTAGTAACGTACTAAAGAAGGGCGATATAAGGAGCACCCGTAACCGACGAGCATGTATGCGTAGATGTATGGATGTAGAAGAAGCTAGAGGTGTGTCATGATCGGGCCAAATGGAAACCCAAGAATATTTTGTGCGGAAGTTTTTTTTTATGGAAGAAGGTGGCAAACGAGTAACCGGTTCACCTGATGTTGGGTGACCGCTACCCAAACTCATAGCCATCAGTAACAATTCTTACCTTAAATGGATAGACAGAAGAAAGGATATTTCCTTCTATTCATCTTCTCTCCCGTGCAATCCTCTTACCCTTCCCATCTCATCCTTTGTAGGGAAGGATGGGAAGGGAAGAGGAGTGACATAGGGCCTCCGGCACCTCACTCATCAGACTGACGAAGAAGTATAAAATACTCCTACTCGTCTGTCTTCTTGAGGTCGTGGTATTTCACCAATTGACCCAGCTAATTCGAAAAACAGATGTTGTTGACTACAACTGGTAAAGTGTGAGATTTGGCATATTTGGACTGTTCGTGCAGAAGTGGGATAAACTTAGCTTAAATTGACAGCGCCATTTAGCGAGATAGCGATGTCAAAGTACATAGTCGTTACTTAATGAGTACTATTATCACATACGGTATAAGAAATTTATACCCTCATCTGTTATCAGGATCTAGATTATATATTAAATAAAATAAATATTGATAAATCACTGTAGCACACACACAAATGGGTTGCCGAGCTAAGTCTAAGGCCAACACTGTTAAATCTTAAAAACTAAATTACGTTGAACCCATGCGCAATTCAACTAATTCAAGTATCTAGGGGTCAAGTTAGAGTAGACCTCAAATCGAACTCCAATCTAACATTCTGTTGTACGTCAATATATTATTATATTTTATTATTATTAATTAACTAATTATTGAAAATAAATGTCCGGCAATTTGATCAGTACCAATTTTATAACGTAAAATGTTTTCAACTGCGTACTTGTTTCCTATCCTATATCCGCCTACCAAGGCGGATAAATTAATATTATTATTTTTATTTTAGATACATTTAAGCATAAGAAAGTAACATTTAAAAAAAATTTTTGTTATACAAAAGAGATCATACGTACGCGATTTTTGTTTTGACGTAATCCTCTAAAGGTTTTTGTACATCTTTTATCTTCTGCTTCCGATCATCTGTCAGTATTGGCTCCAACGCTTCTGCGAACTTCTCCAGATTCCATAGAAGTATCTGGAACAATTTCGTTTTATTTATTAAGTATGATAAAATGACTTATTAATACGTTAAATTGGATTTTTCTCGATTTTAGATATATTTAAACAAAGGCAATTTATTTTTCGCTTCGTAAACCTCAATGAAACTTCTTTAATTCTTTTTTAAACTATACGGGGTCCTGTTTATCCAGCTACTATTGCTATTACGACAAATCCGATTACTATATTATTTACGTGACAGACAGAATGTATGTATGTATGTTTGTATGTAAGTATATATGCATTTTGACCTCCTGTTCAGTGTATATGTCAGCACAAAACCTACATAGTCGAAGGTAACTTTTTTATCTAGTACGTACTTATTAGTACTTTATTACTCACTACCTTGGTTTTTTATTTTTTACCTTAACTTTCATCCCCTACTTCAGACCTTTACAGGATGAATTTAGAAAAATCCTTTCTTCGTGCCTACCTACGTAATAACAGAAATCTCTTTGCAAAATTTCAAATCTATTCACATTCGTTTGGTCAGTGCCTTGGTACATCAGTCAGTTTCTTCATATTTATATGGGTTTATATATACTATATATAGAGGTCATGCCCTTTAGCACATCATCAATTTGATATTACCTCGGGTTGCTTATTGAAGGCATACCGGCCCGCATCGTCCGATGTATTTGGTACGTAATGCTCGTAGTAGTGTTGCATGAAGCCGAAGGGGCCGTAGTCTATGGTCACACCCAGTATGCTCACGTTGTCAGTATTCAGTACCCCATGAGTGAAACCCAAGCCTGGAATAGAAAACGGTACCAGTGACCTCCCAGATGTTTTATTTTAGGGCCTTTGTACACGAAGTTTTTTGTGCGTGAGTACGACACGCGTTGAACGCGGTTACGGGACACCTGGTAAACGCCAGACCGTCGACGAGTTATGACTTTGTATCGCCTCAAACGCGCAGAGGACGCGCTCATCAAATCGCGCGTCGTGTGCAATGGCCCTTAGTGTATTTTAACACATATGTACATGTCACCGACCGATTGTGGACTCCGCCAGTTTATAATCGACCTACGCATGTTACAAACTATCAGCAAATTATGAACGGAACGAATCATTGACAATTTGACGTGTAATTTCAAACGGTACAAATTTATTTTTTTCATTGATAAACATCTTTTTAACTAAACTAACCTATAATCAAATTCTAACTTAAACTTTAATGTGACGCCATCAAAATGTCAGTTCACAATTCCACGATTGGACTTCGACAGTTGACTGTCGAGTAATACGTCAAAAGGCGAATAAATCGTTCAGTTCGCAATTTGCTGACAGTTTATTTGCCTAGTACGATCAGAAACTGACGATGATCGCAATCGGTCGGTAACTTAGATATATATTTAATTTTAGTTTCCTTTGCTTCTCCTCAATAAAAACTTTTAACTATACCAAATCTCATTCCCGTTCCCAAAGTTATACATAACTACATAATGAGACTACTTAGAGCAGTTATTCTCAACGACAGTGCCGCAGCAGTTTTGCGTGCCCCCAAATGTTACGGATACAGACTGTGAATCATGCACAACATGGTCGTGGGTTCGAATCCGCCATTTGACTATTGTGAACCATTACCAATCAAGTTTAAGTTTGGTTGGAAGTGGTTAAACAAATATTAGTAAGGATGAATGACAAAGAAAGGATGGGAAGAGGTAGAGAATTTGACGGGGGAGGGGATGGATGGGAAAATTAAATATCTTTTTTGTCTACCTTCTCCTCTATCCATTACTCATCGACTACACTCACCGACAACTATTATATAAGTAAAACCATGTAAAAAACTGTCAACTTCAACAATCTGCAACTGCTTTGCTTATTGCACGTTTGCCACCTTCTTCCATAAAAAAAACGCTACTGGCGCCATCTGCACAAAGGTTAAGGAGTTTAATTATTGTAATTACCTTGCCAAGTCGCTACCATATCTAGATTTCTTTGAGCCACCTCTGAATACCATTTGACGTATTTATCTGGATCGTCTGACGAGATATTTGGGAAATGATGCTGAAACAAAAAGGTACTTATGAGTTCACCAGTTGTTGGTATATCGCCTGCTAATAGGTAGTGGAACCTCTGAGAGCACTCATTGTGACGCTTGGCTCCACTATTCTGGTGTTCTTCTAACTGTGGTAGCAATCCACATATGTTGTGGATCAGACAAAAGATACCAAATGCTGGTTGTTAACCTCGCTCTTAAATGACCACAAAGATCGGTCCCTTGGCGACCATTTCCAGTAGACTTCAGTATCATAAGACATCGATCCTTGTTCTGGGAGACTTAACTACACTGCAATTTCCTGCACAGTTAGGATACTTTGTGAGCTATTTTTATGAGTGAAGGTGGCAAGCAGGTAGGTCACCTGATGTCAAGTGACTGCTTCCCATAGACTTCCGCAACAAGCACCGCAGATGTGTTGACTACCTTTAATGGACAAAGGAGGGGATAGACAGGAAAATAAATGTTTCCTTTTCCTATCCATCCCCTCCCTGCCCAATACTCTTCCCTTTCCCATCCTTTCCTATTAAGGATAGAAAAGGGAGGACTGAAATTGGACCTCCGGCACGTCACTCATCAGACGAAACGCAGAAGTATACTTCTACTTCACGTCTGTCATCTGTGAGGTCATATTCAAAGATTCGAATGAAATTGTTATATTGTCAGTGCGTATTAGTGCCCACCCACTGTACATGACCTCTGTTGTAGAAATTTGTTTCGAACTTTTCTATAGACTAATTGATCGCAATGTACTCTGTTGTGTTAGATCTGTTGATCATAGTACAAGCGTACCTTAATGACGAAGTCAGCTAGCTGCCGCATGGTGTGGGGCTCCTGCCTCTTGAGCAGTATCTCAAATGATCCCAGCCGGTACCACGCGGGCGCAAGTCGCATGACAACCGCCGCGCGCTCTTGACGCGCCGCGCCGCTGTAGCTCTTGTCGCGCCATACTTTGTGCTCATCGCTCACTGCAAGCATTTATCTATATCTATAAAAGGCGATGTATGTATTTTCCCTATACATTCCTAAAACAGCTGGACTAATTTCGATGAAATTTTCAGGAAATCTTCAGATTGGTCTAGCGGGTGATCCTGTGAAGTTTGTTAGAGATCGGATCAACATAATTAGTGCTACCCAGGCGAAGCCGGGAGGATTGAATAGTCTATCTATGTATATATAAAGGGCGATGTATGTATGTTCCTTATGTGCGATCACTACTAACTATTAAAATAGCTAACTAAAATTGAATGTAATCTTACCCACCAAAGCTGCAGCCCTTGTGGTGGGTATGCCGAGACAGTGGCACGATTCGGACACGATCATCTCTCTGATAGATGACCGCAGCACAGCCCTGCCGTCCCCGAACCGAGAGTACGGCGTCTCGCCTGAACCCTTCAATTGGGGCTGCCAGGATTCACCTTTCCTAAAAAGAATCTATGATTTATTCCTACATATATTGTTCACTATGGCAGTATCCTGAAGGTGGCCAGGTTTAAAAATAACTTTAACTTAACTAAGCTAATATATCCACCTGCATTGGTGTGGTACAAACATGAGAAGATGATGTAGACTGTAGATATTGACGTGAACATCAATGGTATAAAGAGAAGAGATGTCCACCCTGGATCTACAGTGGCTGAGTATAAGATGCCTGGGTCTAAACTGCTTGAGTTACTAAACTCTACACCACTGGTAAGATGATCAGCTTGCAATGTTACTATATTTACTCTCAGATTGGGAGGAGGCCAGGCACATATGTCACTTGACAGAGACACTCCATAAAGTAACCAGGCTTAAAGGCTCAAATAGAGACTTCTATTTGGGCTGTTACTCACTGCATAATTATCATTGGGGAATAAACAATCGCAAGGAGACCAGACCATTACTCTGTGATTTATTCATGTTTGGTGTCTATACGCCAATGCATATGTATATACAACTAAATTTTTTCATGTGTAGAAAAAATAGCAGTATATAAAATAAACTTTAAATCATCTGTTGCCTTTACCTGTTGACATACTCTCCGAGGATATGAGCTCTTCCATCACCAAGTTGGTCGGCCCAGTAACCAAACTGGTATCCACCATATCTGAATACATACAACAGCTATGCTTAGAATATATGAATAAGCTTGGAAGAGAGACAGATATATGTAAAAGGCAATCTGTGTGTGTTCCCTATAACATCCGAAACAACAGGACCAATTTCGATGAAATTTTCAAGAATGGTTTTCTAGCTATTGGATGAACATAATTAGTACTATCTGGGAAACTGGTTCGGGTCACTAGTATGTTATATAAATGAAAAAAGACAGACACTATGGTACTTTAATAGAGCCTGCACTAATAGTACTTGGGGCCCTTACCTAATAAGCAATATCTGCAATTTGTCAGTGTAGCACAAAAAACGAGACCTTTATGTTTGTGGTCTACAATATGATCGGACAATGAAAAAAAAAATTTAGTTTCATTGTCAAGTAACCCTTGAATACCCTATATCCACAGGGCTCTGGGTTGCGGCTCAAAAAGCTACTGTCAACTTGCCATCAAGAACCAACCAATCCCTCCAACCATAACACCACCTTTACTATCTTAGATGGTTAAACCATAGATACATAAACTAGGTTGATACTTTTCTTATTGTAATAATTACATAATTCTACTGAATGATCAGTCAAGTTGCTCATGCATAGCCTGGATGAAACTTTGATATTGCATAATATTGATAAAAATTAAGCCTGTGATTTTTGGAATAATGCATCTACCATGATAAAATATTTTTTTGAGATGGGTTCAGGTATTTTTTTAGTTGCGTAGCTTACACAATAAAAAATATAATATTAGTAGGAAAGTATTATACTTTTACTTATTGTTAAATTAATTAGAATATATTGCTCAAGGGCTAGGTTTCTATACACAAAATATTATAAATACCTGTGACAAACAGTGAGACCTCCATCAGGTAAATATTTTCCCGCTATCATGTTAACAAATTCTTCTGTTTCCGCTACTTCTGGATCCAAGTCTAAGATATCTTTTAAGGCATCTTCTGAGGCACATACCAAGTGAAGTTTCCCAGTAAGAGGTTCTGTTGGTACCTTAAAACATATTAAAATCTTAATAACCCATACTGCGAAAAATTGCAATTGATTGGCTGAACCTAAAAAAGGGAAGTTAAAGGTGTAACCTTTTACCTCTTTTTATCAGATCTTATTTACATCAAGACAGACATAAGAAACAGTATTGTATAATAATTTTTCTTAAGTCTGTCTTGGATATATGGAGGTATCTCCAGAAATTCAACACAGGGCAATTCTGAGTTAAAATTACTATTTATTTATTTGCGCATTCTTGTACACCACAAACAATAATAAAAAGAACTAAGAAGTTAGATAAAACCACAGTAATAAATGGTGGGTCAATTGTCAGTCTAACTGGTAATTTTTGAACCCCTAAATTAAACCAATTTAACAATTGTAAATTACCTTAGAAAAAACAGCATTCTTAACGGCTACAGGAACATTATATGCAGGATCGTCATTTATGGGCAATTCAGAATAGTTCGGAGGGTTTCTAAATTTCCAACTTTTTAGATCCCGAATTAACGACTTATCACAACCTAACATGATCGACCTCTGATTATTTAATAAAGATACACAAATACACAACGTTCTTCTCATGTAGGCAACTACGTTTTAATTTAGTAAGTTATTTAATAAGAATGATAAAGCAATACTTTTTATTTTCAATTCATGCTAGTACAAAAAACACGGAAGTGAATTGGAACAAAACACAAACCAAGAAAGCATTTAAGTGACAAAAACTAAAAATAATTATTTTTCTTCTAATAAAATGTATTTAAA
Organism: Papilio glaucus; assembly: GCA_000931545.1. NCBI lineage: Eukaryota > Metazoa > Arthropoda > Insecta > Lepidoptera > Papilionidae > Papilio > Papilio glaucus. Next base: position 27,801 of record JWHW01047314.1, read on the forward strand.
TTTTAACAACACACAAACACAACAAACAGTGAGACAGAATGTAAATGAGTGAAAATGACAAGTGACAATGAATGAAATAATATGACATTGACTTGACAGAATAAATTGATGCAACGACAATTGGGAGGCGAATCGATGACAATTCAAAAAAGGATAAGGAAATCAATGAATCGGCCAACGGTGTAGAGCATAGGTTCTCAATCTTTTATGACCCCCTTTAAATTACTAACAGTATTAAGTCCCTTTAGTATGTATAATATTGATGATGTTTTTTCTAAACGATGAAGATGCAAAGAAATCAATATCACTAAAATTATCATCATATGATTTCATCAATCTCCATAAGGGGGCGTGCTCGCCTGCGTGAGTCTTACAGTATTTAGGACTGAGTCTTACAGTATTTCGTATGTTTCCGAGTGTGGGATATAAATATTAGTTCTCTCTAAAAACTGAGATGACAATATGTTTTATGTGAATATTTTCAGTGTAGACCGACTGTTATGGTTCACATCCGTGGCCCAAATTTTATGTGTTCATGTTATTATTCTTGTTAATAGATGGCGTTATTATTATTTTTTATGGAAGAAGGTGGCAAATGAGCAAGCGGTTCACCTGACATGACCGCTTCCCATAGGCATTTGCAACAAGCAAATGAGTTGGCTACCTTTAAACGATAAATGATAGAAAAAGGATACTGTATTTATTATTCCTATTCTCCACATCCAACCCTCTTCCCCTTCCAGGGTGGGATATGGAATACCTTTTCGTCGTCCGGTCGAGCCGGACCAGTCGTGCAACGAATGTTGTTGCAGGCTCCGTAAGAGTCGGTATTATTTTTGTTTAAAATTTTTATATCGTTTAACTTTCCCCTGGAGGCAAGTATTTTATGGGAATACAATCAATTACAAAAAAAAATATTTTCAGTAAAAATACAGTTTTCATTCACAGTTTGATATTTATTATATATTATACTTATAACCCGAAAGCAGACAATGTACATAATTTTATGTATAAATGATCAGTGAAGGCGGTTAGAGAATTAAACAATAGTAATTTTAACTATTTGTGATTATCATATCTAGGTCCGAAAATTGCAAAAGTTGTATGGTAGTTTCTTGTAATTTATTTTTTTTATTCGGACTTCTTGATGTTTCTTTTATATTTGCGATAGACTTGTTTTGAAGTCGACAATGGTTTCGAATTAACAAGCAACCAAGTCGATGGAACAAACGCTTACTCATTACAGTTCTGTGCTCCTCACACATCCAAGTCACATCACATTCCGTCAACATCGCTGTGACGCAATAATTAAGAATATTTTTTATATACAATATCGGTTTAACATCTAGGTTGAATATCTTCGTTGCCTTTTCAACCGTCATGCACAGATTCTTACTGGGATATACCAGGGGAGATTTCTCTCTCCATACATCACGAAGCAATATGTAACTGTGATAGTGATCATTTTCGATTTCAGTTACTTCTATCACATCACAACATCTTTCACAAGTTGCATTCTTTAAAAGTTTTACAGCTAAGTAAGCACTAATATAGACATTAGGATGTTTATCAAATCTATTGAAAAGTTTTTCTAGTCCATTTTCAGATTTAGGTTGAATATAATTCTCATCACTCTGACAATCAGAGAGTTCATCCCCATTTTTCGCTGTACTATCTGATTCTTCCAGATCTAAATTTTTTCCGCTCATTATTGAATCATCATTAGCATTATCACATTTTTTTTTCTTTTTAGATGAATTAAATAGTGCAAGTAACATAGTATTGACAATAAATTCATAATGATGGCAAGTTAGGTGATTTTGATTTTGTGGTTTTTGATACTCAATGAATTTAAGTAGATCTTCCAGAGAATTCAGGTTTAAACAATTCAGATTGAGTGAGTTTAGCCTTTTCTGCTCGATATACTTCCAAATATCCTGAAGAGACGAAATAGTAATGATGAATCCATTGATGCATCTGACGTCATTCAACTTCACACAGCCGTTGGTGTTTAAGAAATGAGTGTTTTTCAATTTTCTTTTATATTCAACCCATAAACTATGGTGAAAACTGCTTCCGAAAACAGTTGCTCTAAATATTTTTTTTTTTCCTTTCAAACCGAATGACCCATTGGTACAATCGAACAGCGTATCGAGATCTTCAACGACGTCACCGGACTCAAGTATTTCATTTTTGTTTTCCACATTTACTTTGCTTTCTGAAAGTGCTTTCAACACTCCTGAAACCGTGTTGCTTAAAATTTCAATAGCCAACTTGATTCCTCTTTTTGACCAATTAATTTCGTTGACATGTTCTTTAGTTATTTTTGTAAAGTGGAGTGTACTGCTATTTTTTGCTTCAACCATATTCAAATGTGACAATTTTACAACTTTATTGTCCATTACTAATTCACCATATCGTATTAAATTGTTTCTGATTGACTTAAACAAATGAGGCACATCATATATAATATACACTATCTTATCATCTATAAAATAAAAATTTAAGTCCACACAGTTTACGCGAGGACCTTTCAGCAGGTTCAGAGCTTCCACATGTGATGGAGCCTGATCGCACACACTAGCTATGACGGTGAGTCCAGCCTTTCTAACTGTTCGGATAACATTAGTTATTATGAGACTTAGTACCTCTGCTGTTATTTTACCTCGGAAAAAGTAATGGGCAATTGGTTGTTTCATCACTCTCTTTATATTTTGGAGCATGAACACCAACACACGATCAGCTATTTCTTCAGTTCTGCCACCCTCGTCCCCGAGATCTACATATCCATCGATTTTATCTGTACTTGGACTGTAAGAAACATATTTATCAAGTACTAATTCATCAAATAATATTACACATACTGTTTCTGCTTTACAAAATGATTGTGCCTTGGATTCCTCTACTACTTTTTTTAAGTGTAACATAACTGTGGGATATATTCCAGATTCTGTTTTGATTCGATTACTGAATTGTGTTTGTAGTTTTCTTTTTGTAACTTTCTTCCTCACAAATTTACGCCGGAAATTACTTTTAGTACGATTTGTGGTATCTTTTTTAGTTTCATCCATCGTTAAATCTACAAATATTAATATTATAATAATTAATAATATATAGGATTATATTGACAGTGATAGAGCCCGCAGCAAAAACAGTTATTGCACAAAAAGCACACATGAGGCAGGTGTAAAGTAAATTTTGTTTGATGTTGTTGTTTTTACAGTGGTAGAGCTCGTAACAACATCTATTGCACGAATGGGCGGCTAGACCGGTGAAATACCACGACCTCACAGAAAACAGGCGTGAAGTAGAAGTATTCTGCGTTTCGTCTGATGAGTGAGGTGCCGAAGGCTTAATTTCAGTCCTCTTCCTCTTCCCACTCTTTCCTCATAAGGATAGGATGGGAACGGAAACAGGACTGGACGGGGAAGGGGTTATCGGGGAAAAGGAAATATCCTTATTCCTGTCTAGGCCCTCCTCTGTCCATCAAAGGTAGGCAACGCATCTGCAACACATGTGCGTGTTGCGGATGTCTATGGGTAGCGTTCACTTAACATCAGGTGATCCACTTGCACGTTTGCCACCTTATTCCATAAAGAATTTTTTTTTGATGTGAGCTGCTGGAAACCTTATTTAGGTCGTTTTCACCGTTCCCCATTAATGGCTTATATGATTGGACGGAGGATGAGATTTATAAGAAAATGAAACATCCTTCTTTTTGTCTACCCTCTGTATATTAAATATAAGCAACGCTTCTGCACCTCATTTGCTTGTTACGGATGCCTATTGCTAGCGGTTACTTAACATAAGGTAAAGGCTTGAACTAATCAAATGAAACGGTAGAAATTTATTATATTTTTACCTTGGTATTCAGGAGTGTCAAAATTTTCATAGAAATCTTTTAAGTGATTGCTTTCCTTAGCTGCATCATCTGGTTTTGGTGTCATTTTTAGGTTTGCAGGTGTAGCTGATATTGAAGAAACAGGTACACTAGGCGATGATCCATTATAATTGGTTGTGTCTGCACTTGGACTTTCTGTATTCAGAGTTTCAGCAAGTCGAAATACTTGAACATTTTTGTCTATGTTATTATCTTGAGTGTTATTCAAATGTAACACTTCTGTAAAATAATTAATATAAATAATACTTTTTCCATAGTCGCTTCCATGGTCTGTAATATTAGATCTATCAAAAACTACGCAACGGATATAAATGCGGTCTTCATCAATAGACAAGAGTGGTTCAAGAGGAAGTTTAATAATAAAAAATAACTTAAAAATGGACATTATATTAGAGAAAAGCCGAGAATTTGAAAGATTTGTGATGTGAGGTCGTGCGTTACATTGCATTGTTAGGAATTATCGCAAGGTAAAAAGTAATACGCAAGAAAATAAATTCGACCGCGGGTCATACATAAATGACGGGACTCGATTGATGCGACCACTCCCACGACCGCGCCCCAGGCGTCGCCCACTGTGCTCAATGTGCTTCAATGAAAGGATCAAAACAGGTTTAACCCATCCAGCAATTAACACAGCTTATAAGGTCGGGTCAGCTAGTAGTACTAACCAAATTTAATAATACATATATAGGATAATTTTGTCAGTGGTAAAGCCTGCAGCAATAATAGTTGTTGCATCGATAGACAAGCTCGACCAGTGAAATACCACGACCTCACAGAAGACAGGCGTGAAGTAAAAGAATGCTTATACGTTTCGTTTGATAAGTAAACTGCTGAAGAGCCAATTTTTGTTTTCTTCCCCTTCTCATCAATTCCTAGGATAATGGTACCCATAGATATCTGCAACAAGCTAATAAGTTGCAGACCTCTAATGGAAAGGAGGGACAAACAAAATTTGCTTTTCCTACCCATCCCTCCCTTGTCAAATCCCTTTCCCTTCTCCTTTGCTACCATCTTTCATAAAAAAATACAAAAATGTAGAAATCAAATCAAATAAAACATTAGAAATTTGTTGTATTTTTACCTTGGAATTTAGGAGTGTCAAGATTTTCATAGAAATCTTTTAAGTGATTGCTTTCCTGATTTGCATCACCTGCTTTTGGTGTCATTTTCAGGTTTGCAGGTGTAATTGATATTGAAGAAACAGGTACACCGGAGGAAGATGTATTATGTTTGGCTGTATCTATGTTTGAGCATACGGTATTTGGAGTTTGAAGTAGTTGTACCTTCTTGTGTTTTATTTCGTTTTGGCTATGAGCTTGAGTGTTAATCAATCGTAACACTTCTGTAAAATATAATTATATTAAATATAAACTATAAAAATGTAAGTAAATGATATTTTCCTTCAAAATACTAACCAAATTGTGAACTTCTTGCCAGTGCACTGTTTGGAGGGATAGGCAACAAGACTTGTTGCACATTGTTACCAATTCTCAATGGTAAATTCACAAACATATTGGCAGGCAATAGTTTTTGCCTGTGATGCACAGAACTGCCCTTATTCATTGTATTGTTCATTGTGAAATCATTTGAGGAATTAAAAAGACTAAATCTTTGTGGCTGATAATTTTATCCAATTTTTTTAACATAAAAATAAAGTGGATAGTTGATAACCTGCATTTTCTATTAATTTAACTGTTTGCTACTACTACAGGCATAGAAATAAGTAATTCTGCATTCCTGAAAAAACTTTAGTCCAAAAACACTGTCAGTTTCTAAGGGGCTTAAACAACCCTCCAAATCAAATTATCAGATTTTTTTAATGTAAACCAAATAATTAATATTAAAATTATTTTTTTAGCCAGGTTCCTTTTGAGTTGAATTATATAAAAAGTTGAGTTCGTTTTGGTTATTACTGTTGGTAATGGTAGTCAAGTCCCTCAAATCACAATCCTGGTCTGCCACTATCTAAAAATATAATAAAAAATCTCAATTCCATGAAGTTGCCTTGATATTATGTTGAGAGTTAGGTAAAATTCTATGACCATATGAGTTCTATAATCATTACGGGCACACTCACTGTAATTTTCATAATGATAGATAAAATACTTTATTCATATTATTATAACACTTGACAACTTTACTTATGATTTACAATCACAATATGAGATAAGTAATAAAAAGTAATTCAGAGTTTTATATTAGAGTATTGCATAAGTCTAATTATATTTCTAGACTTCTTTAAAATGTTTATATTTATTGGGAGACTATGGTAACTCGTAACTTAAAAGCAGTAGACATTTTGCTGCTTTGCTTCTGAATGTTATGTCCACCTATATACTATTGATCAAGGAAAATTATACTCTAAAGAGATATATGCTATTGATATTCCCTCAATAACACAAATGACATTACTATTATTATATAGCTATAGTATTAAAATGTGATAAAAGATTAGATTAGCTTTTGGTTTTTATTTATTTCGTTACATAGCAGTAATTAAATTACAACAAAACCAAAGTAGAAAATTTCAGTTTTTTGAGATTTTAAACTACAAACATTTAATACCTTGATATCACAAGTAATTATTTATACTTGACTTGCTTTTGCATTATGTTATTAGTTTAGTTAAGTACTGTCACTGTCACTGTTAGTTAGTGACTGTCAGTGTCAGTAAAACTGTTTTTTTTTAATAAAGCGTTTATGGCCTGGTAACAAGACCTTTAAGCCAAAGTAAAACTGGTAAAACCGTGGGTTTCCATTTGGGTTCCACTGACGTATAAACTTGTCGCGACTCGCGATATACAAGGTTTCACTCTGAAAAACTGAGATGACAACAAGTTTTATGCTAGGACCAATTATAAAGAGGAAATTTGTTTGTTTGTTTGTGTGTGTTTTTATGTGTGTGTGTAGCCACGAAACTACTTAATCGATTTAAAAAAAATTCACTGTTGGGAAGCCTTTCAACTACTACTACAGACTGGTTCGGCATCAATAAAGGCGTAAGACAGGGCTATGTAGCATCTACATGACTGTTTAATGTCTTTATGAATGATTGTTTGAAAGCTTTGAAAGACGAAGATTGTGGATTAAGAATGAGCTACTTGTTAAGTGTCTCTTCTACGCGCTTTTTCTCTACAATTTATGCTGAATGTAATGAATGAATCATTGGAAGGTAAAGGTATGAAGATGAATGTAGAAAAAACGAAAGTAACGGTATTTTCAAAGATAACAAAGTAAGATTTTAACAGTGATAGAGCCCGCAACAACATCTGTTGCATGAATGGGCCGGCTCGACCGGTGAAATACCATGACCTCACATAAAACAGGCGTGAAGTAGAAGTATTCTGCGTTTCGTCTGATGAGTGAGGTGCCGGAGGCCTAATTACAGTCCTCTTCCCCTTCCCACCCTTTCCTCATAAGGATAGGATGGGAACGGGAAGAGGACTGGACGGGGAGAGGGTTAACGGGGAAAAGGAAATATCCTTTTCCTGTCTATCCCCCCTCCTCCGTCCATTAAAGGTAGGCAACGCATCCGCAATACATTTGCTTGTTGCGGATGTCTATGGGTAGCGCTCACATAACATCAGGTGATCTGCTCTCTCGTTTGCCACCTTATAACATAATAATAAAAAAAAGATAGTGATAGATATAAATGGTCACGCCAAAAAAGTAGAACAGGTGGAACAGTTCGTGTATTTGGGATGTATGTTCAGTAAAGATGGTAGACACGTTAATGGTTATGAACGACGAGTTAATGCGGGAAATAAAACGAATGCGGCTATAGGCACAGTAGTGAGGAGTCAGCATATGTCTAAAAAGGCTCACTTTAATGTGTCGAGATGAGAGATGGGTTTGGCAGGAAAAGCATATTAGTAGAGTTAATGCCGCTGAGATGCATGTACAGAGATGCAGGCGTGACGTTGAATAATAGGATTAAAAATAGCGTTATAAGGGAAAAGTGTCGACTTTTATTTAGAACACATTAAAAGAGGTACAAATATTTCATACATCAATTTAATGAAAGCCTATAGCTTAGCCTACCTAAGCCAAGAAAGCAAAATTGTCCATTTTTAACCGATTTTTTGGTATGTATTATGAAGCATAACTCAAAAACTACTGGTCAGTTTTTGATTTTAAAAAATAGGCTCAGAAGACAAGCACTACCTGTCGAATAAAAAAATCATCAAAATTGGTTAATCAGGAGCGGAGCTACGAATTGCCAACCACAGTAAAAACACCCTCCACGCGGCGGACCGGCGCGGGTGATTTATGGTGCTACAAAGACGACAAATATAAAAATATCGTTTAAATTTGTTTTCGCGTAATCAGTAGTTTTAATCAACCAAATTATATAGTGGCAATATAAGGCTACTGCCTTATATTGCCATTGCCAAATATGACAATTTAACCCAACTTATCTACCTGTCACCAAAATTGCTTAGTGTGGGCG
>JWHW01047314.1:115064-128316 GCA_000931545.1 Papilio glaucus
TTTATATTATATGATTATTTTGTATATTTTTTTTAAATATTAACGCGAATTTTGCACCACTTGGAATGTTCTTAAAGGATAACTGACGGCCCCATTGCTTCATTGCTTGCTACGTCCTTGCTACTCGCCCTACCTACGTCCCTTATTAAAGAGTCTGGCAGAACTGTACTGACTAACTTAACTGAATGTACATTCATAGCACCTTGTTCCTTGGCTTAGTAACATGAAAAACACTACTCTGTTTCGATAAACACCTGTCGAGCGCGTTGATGATTACTGCCTAAGACTTTGTTTTAAGATTCCTATGACATCTTCTTTTCAGTCGATAGCCGTCTACTGCAGGACGTAGGCCCCCATCAATCACTACAAAAATCGGTCGCCTTCATTTAGTGGACTCCCGCAACTTTGACGTGATCGTTCCTCCATCTCATGGATGGCCTATCTATGACATCTAAGGACAGATTATTATATTTATATTATTGTATTATTACATAGTTAGATTTATTGATCTCGATTCGCGGTCGAATCCCGCATGCTGTTAGCAGGTTAAATAATTGTTAATATTTTAAAACGAAAGCATATCATAATAACGCAGAGCAAAAGTGACGTAGGACGATGAAATTTCGGCCTCCTTTTTTATAGTAGAAGGTGGCAAACGAGCAAGCTGTTCAAGCGATATCAAGCGATCACTACCCATAGACATCTGCAACAAACTTATGAGTTGCAGATGCGTTGCACTGGACACAGGGGATGAACAGAAAATGTTTTTTTCCCATTCCTATTCATCCCCTCCACCGTCAAGTTTTCTTCCACTTCCCATCCTTTCCTTATCAGCAAAGGATAGGAAGGTGAAGAGGACTAAAACTAGGCCTCCGGCATCTCACTCAGCAGCCGAAACACAGAATACTTCAACTTGACGCCTGTCTTCAGTGAGGTCATGGTTTCACCAGTCGAGACGGCCCATTCGTGCAACAGATGTTGTTGTTGCGGCAAGTGCAGCTTGCACTGTTTTATGATGTGGGCGAGCAATGTCAAAGGGTTAAATATCGAAATCGAAACTGAAGAAGCTAATTTGTATTTGAGCTAATTACTACTGATAAATAATATAAATTAAATACTTATGAGGTTTTTGATGTCAAAATTTATAATTTGGATCACAATAAAATATATCAAAAGAATCACGCGAGCAAGAGTGACTAGCCACCTCACAAATAAATGAAGGTTGTGTTCATTCAAATTTGCAATCATCATGCATCATTGCAAATTTTCAAAAGTTGTATACCGATTGCATTTGGGTTTGTCTAAATCTTACGAAACGTTTTTATAGAAGCCGAAAGACGTCGAAATTAGTTGAGATCGAAAGTTATTTCTTTGATACGACTTCAAGAAAGATATATTGTTGAAGTCGTATCAAAGAAATACCTTTACTGTTTATAAACGTCACGTCAGTGGATTCCATGCTTTAGCTAAGGCAATGTTTGTACGGAGACTTGATCCAAACCACCAACGTGGTTTTGTGGGATAATGATTGTTAATGTTTGACATTGAGTTAAATAAAATAAAATAAATAGTATAAATTACCTAACTCTACACTGTGAAAAGTAATTAGTCGTTTCTCTTAATTTCGACAGCAATTTCTGTGTCGTTTCCATCAGTCTTTTGAATACGTGGTCTAAAAACACAAAAACATCGTTGAAATAACATAAATTTTGGTCTTTTTATGAATATTTCGACGTCAATTTGATCTAAAATAACGTAAAGCGATTCCAATCACCAAGAGCCGAATTCTCATTGATAGGTCATTTGGCCTTGACAATGCAAGCGTACATATATATGTCTTAGGAGTGGTAGAGTACATCGTGTGTTGCACGAATGAGTCGGCTCGACCGGTGAATTATAGTGCCCTTATAGAAGTTAGACATGAAGTAGAAGTATTTCTGTGTTTAGTCTGTTGAGTGAGTTGCCGAAAGCCTAATTCTAGTCCTTTTCACATCCCATCCCATCGAGCAAGCGGTTCTGTTTCTAGGTGACCACTGCCGATTGAAATTCGCACCAAGCTAATGAGTTGTAGATATGTTGCCTATCTTTATAGATAGATGGGGGGGAGGGAGGATATTTCCTTTTCCTAAGTCAAGTCAAATAATATTCCTCTTCCCTTTCTTTCCTTATAAAAAGGGATAGGAAGGAGAAAAGGTTTACGATTAGGTTTCCGGCACCTCATCACCACCATCTGATTAAACGCAGAATACTTCTACTTCACGCCTGTCTTCTGCGAGCTCGCGGTATTTCACAGGTCGAGCCAGACCATTCGTGCAACAGATGTTGTTGCGAGCTCTACCGCTATTACCTGATCTGATAACTATGTACAATAACAAGGTAGCTCGATAGTATCATATTATTGGTGGACTAACCAACTGTTTGCTTTTCTATTGGTAAAATCGCCTTATTGCAATCGTCAGTAATATTAATGCAATCGAAGCTGTTACAATTAACACGTTATTTTCATCATAAGTAGCAGGTGCATGTTAAAAAATAATCCCTAATAATTATTAGGTCATTTATCAGGAGTCGCAGTAATTGCCTATTAGTTGGTTAAACATGTGTTCGTTATTTGGACCCTGCTATCGCCTGCAGGAGACCACCTCATCCGGCTCGGTTTCCTGCGTCACTCGATAACGAAAATATTTTATATTTAATAGTGATGTACCTAATCATTTTTGATGGGGTAAAGTATCGAAATTTATATTTTTACAAAAAAAAATTTCTTAAAATACCGTGTTGAACTGGAGAGTTCTTAAGAAGTTTGAAAAACATCTCCCTGCCCTTTTCCCACTTATGTAGGGCCGGCATAATGCTACCGTAGTCCATACTGCATAGGTTTCCGCTACAGTTTTTACGGCCGGCAGCTAGCCTGACGCTTACCCTCTTTAAAAACTTTGTATTGTAACTAGAAATTTTAACACCCGATCGTCATTATTGTAACATATCATGATAAGTAAGACCTTTCAGTCCACCATTCTAATGCAAAATGCCAAATGCATTGTACAATCATCGACTCCCATATTTCCTCATCCAGTCACTATTCCACTCACATACATGATATCCTTCTACACTTCTTCCCGTATTCGTGGCCTCTCTTCTAACATCTGCTATTTTCGCTAACTTTAAAAGCTATGCTTTTTTCTTTTTATCGCATTTCTCTACATTTAATCCTGTAGTTTGTTCCTTGCAAGATGCAAATTTTGTAAACAAATTTACTTATCTTGTACACAAAAATTCGTAAATACCAAAATATTTTCGAAGAAAGGTTTTTCTCACATAAGCTTCATATTAAATCTCATTTTACTGTATCTCACGATTTTCACAAAATTACAACATTTTCGATTAAACTGTAATGACCGCTGTATATGGTAAGTAAGTAACGTTTGTTTGTTTACAAAATTTCCATCATGATTTAGAACAAACTACGTACCTTAACAGATACGATACGGTCATGCACAGGTCGACGTAGAGTAGGTTGGTCTCCCACCAGATGGACCGATGACCAATGACGATTAAACGTTGCGGTAGTCCACTGGATGAGGGCGGCAGGTGACCGATCACTGGGGCAACCAATGACGGGGAAGGGGGATAAATCCAATGAACGACTGTTGGCTGATGGGACTATACCATAAAGGAGCTACGGGCCATCTCCATCGGTCGTAAATATATCTGCGGAGGAATTTTTATATAAAAACTTGGATAATCTGAATTGTAATTCGACTCAAAAATAGAAAGTCAAACTACTAGTCCAGACTAGTGTCATCAGTATGACTGTAGTCCATATTGTATAGAATTTGGCGTTTACGGCCGGCCGCCTGCCTGAAGCCAAGTTCTCAATTATTTGTATCCCACGCCGGAGTGGTAAAACTCTACATTTATAAGGTGTTAACATAAAGTTTTCTCCTTACTATATGTTCGTTGAATGAGTAAGATTGCAACGCTGCTACGTTTTAATTTAATATAATTTTAAATCGACTCCTACATCACTAATTACTTTACAAAACAAAATGGCGGCGTAGTGCAATATGGCGGTTAACGCATTGGTCGGTTTAATTAGCACTATGTTTTAACTCGTGGCTTTCCTCGTAGATAAGAGGGATTTATAATGCCGCACTACCGATTCGACGGCCAATTGTGTTCTTGTGATTTCGTTGCAAAGGTGCGTACAAATTTGCATTCGACCTGGGTAATAGGTATGTAATTCTACGTTTTTTTTTAATCTGTGCTGTAACATTTAGTTGTTTATTTTCAATTAATAGTTAACTATATTTTCTATCAATTGTTTTAATTAATTGTACTTTAGTATTAATACATTTATTTAATATACTGCAGTATTTATTTGTTAAAGATTTTAGATGCTCTCTGTAACGGTTTTATTAGAGCGTCATTTTAGTCCGTAATAAAAATGCTGTCAAAGAAGATAGATAGAAGATCAGAAGAGAAGAGAAGAATAAAAAACTCGTGTCAGTTGCGGCTCATCGTATGGCAGTTTGCTTGATAATATTGCCAGCTGCCTAGCGAAGGGCAACAAAAGACAGAGTTGTCATCGAATAGAAGAATATCAAGAATGAAGGAAAAAAATGATTACAGATTATCAGAAACTGAATCAATTATTTTTCTGACTGCATAATTATTTTTATTGTGTGTAAGATATAAGTAAGATATATTTAATATCTGTAAAAGCTTTTCCATTTTATTTGTATCGGATACCTAATTTTCAAGAAATTCTCACAATTCAAATTAGAATTTAAGGAATGGTTTATCTGCTATTTATAATATTGTAAATTAATAATATTTAATTGAAATTTTTACAAACGAATAAAATTTCTATTTCATGTGAAATGGGACTCACAAAAAAATCTTTGATAAAACTTCTTAAAATTTATATATCTGAGGAGCTTAGAAATATTAAATGTGAAAATAATTTAATAATTCATAATTATAATTTGATAATGAATAATTCCAATATTTCTAAGAAGCTCTGACTAAAGCTGTGACGTCTGTAACTTCGTAGAAATCAACGTACGACTCAGCTCTTAAGTTTTTACAGCATATATACAATATCTATATATAAGGCGATGTATGTATGACAGAGGATGGGATAAAGAGAAAAAAGATACTTCCTTTTCCTCTTCATTCCCTCCCCTGTCAAATCCTCTCCCCTTCCCAGCTTTCCCTTATTAGAAAGGGATGGGTAAGGGAAGAGCAATATAATTAGGCCCCCGGCACCTCACTCTATGTTTTTTAGTACCATAAAAATGAGTCTATTAATTAATAGGACCCGACATCAAAACATAGCAGCAGAGTGCAACGCCACAAGGAGCGCTATGTGCGCTTGTCCAATGCCTTACTTTTGCAGCTGTGTCGGAACGCAGTGTCGAAGATTTATATTTTAAACAATAATAAAAAAAACAATCTCTTGGTTGTACTATTTTATGATGGTTTTACTATTTTATGATCATTGGTTTGTTCGTGATGGCTTGTAACAATAAGAATGTACAAGCTATAGCTGTTTTATATAAAATGTTTTGTCACTGTTGAAATATATGAACCTTGATAAAATCGATTTATATTCTGTGTCGGAACATATAGTATTGGACAACAACTTTGTGAATTTCGAAGGGGGCGGTGTATCCCAAAGTATGAGCGTAAATTTTATGCTTGTACTTGAGTAAGCCGACCAGCTGCCGTCCTTGGCGATCCGGTTATCTATATGTGTTTATGAAAAGGTAAAAATATATAAGATGTATGGAATTCAAGTTAGTATGTATAACGGACAGGAAAAATAAGAACTTTTGGCGCTTTTTAACTATAACATGAACTTTTAAAGTGAAAATTTGTTAAGGCACGTCGGACACTTTTGGGAAGGGAAAAAATACTGAACTCGAACCGGCGCTACAATGGTATGTTCACGTATCGATTTATGTTGATTAACCAAATGGATTCTTTTTTTATTGTACAATCGTTATTAGCGATAGAGATAAAATCAAATAAACTTCAGTCAAAAGACTGCACGTCAAGTGATATCTTCTATTTTTGTTAAGAAATAATTTTTGGAAGTTTTTTCTAATAAGAAATTATTATTATTTATCAAAGTATTAATATAGTAATAAAACTTTCATTTATAAAGCTGTTTTATATGAAAACAAATTATTTATTCTATATACGTTATACAAATTTAAAATTTTTACAAAAATAATAAATACTGACAGTTTTATAAAATTTAACCAATTGTACATTACTTTCATCATTTTAATTTTCTGACGTACAGTACAGTCCTGCGACTTTTTTTTTTGGTAAAATGGGTTTTGTATTATGTGTTGCTAGAGAGATTATTAGAGTTGTGTTGCTAGAAAAAAAAATAGCGACTATCATCAGAGAAATTAGAAATGGCGTATGAGGTACTATACCTTGCTCACACCACTTCAAATTGACAATTGACATATTTTTATTCATACTTTCTGTTTATGATGGGAAAATACCAACCATAAACTAGTTCATGTTGTTAATGTGCTCAGTTTTTTAATGTTTTTGTACTCTTTCATGGGAAAGGAACACTTCTATAATCAATTAATTGCTTTTACCGGTTTTATTGTTTTTTTTAACTCCGCATTGAATTATGCCGATATGATACTTTCCTGTAGAATAATTCCGAACAATGTGGAATCTTTGCATGCCATGACTCGGCTGGGAGCTTTAGAAGAGAATACAGTTCAATAACATTTGTTGCACGAATAGACCGGCTCGACCGGTGAAATATATACAATGACCTCACAGGAGAAGTCGCGAAGTAGAAGTATTTTGCGTTTCGTCTGATGAGTGAGGTGCCGGAGGCCTAATTGTGATCCTCCTCTCCTTCCTATCCTTCTGTAATAAGGAAAGAAAGAGAAGGGGAAGAGGATTTGACGGGAAAGGAGATATACAGCTGGTTGCAGATGCATATGGATAGCGGTCACTTGATATCAGGTGAACGATTTGCTCAATTGCCGAAGGAAAAGGCGGCGTTATTAAAATATATTAAGTCTTGTTAAAGAATTCAACGGGTCTCTTTGATCTGGACGCATGTTTTATAATAATAATAAAGGCCGGCAAGGCGTCTGCAGTTCCTCTCGTGTCGCGGTTTTTATGGGCGTCGGTGGTCACTTATCTGCTGCAGCTCATTTGCCCACTTATGCTATAATAAAACAAATATTTTGTATTTGTATTTATCATGTATCTCCGAAACGGTTCTGACAATTTGGATAGAATTTTGTATTTAGATAAGGTTTTGTTTTTTAACTTCTAAAGTGCCCTCAAAGCAAGCAATAATATCAAGCAATTTACCTCTTTCTCTCTTCAGCTATATATGCCATATGGTGGTGGGTTCAGCTTCCGTTACTTTTTCCACCCACTTCCTTGTCATCGTCATCAGTAACTTGGCCACGCATGTCTTTAAGCAATATGTTGTTTAGGGTCTGCTTCTAGGTCTTCGAATGGGAACGAAAGCTTTAGTATAATTTAATAAAACAAGCAACGACGCGTTGTGACCTTTGTACACTTTCCTTGCGCTTTTGTATTGATACAAACGCGCAGAAAACGAACAGAGGACGCGCTCATCACAAAGGCGCTTCGACAGCGCGTAAAAAATACGTCGTGTGCAAAGGCCCTTAGTCGAACTTTAGCGTCTCAAGAAAAGCGGGAGTGACGCCACAGACGGAGCTGGACACTGAGCGGATTGTTAAGAAAAAATAAAAAATAAAAATAAAATATGCGCTCACGCCCGTAACCCAGATGGGTAGGCAGAGATCATGGATTTCCATTTGGCGCGACCCTGGCACACCTCTCTCGCTTCTACATTCATACATCTACGCATACATGCTCGTCGGTTATGGGTGCTCCTTATATCTTATTTGTTAAGAAAATGAACATTGAATGTCTAGACGTGCGTCATTTTTCCATTACCAACATATTTTGATGCTTGAGACGGTTTTTTAATATTAATATCATCTTATTAAAAATGACTACACAGCAAGGTACATACAGACACTTAAAATAGTTTTTATAATACGCAATAATCCTTAATTAATACTAATTAGCTAAATAACCAGGAAATGCCGGAGAGGAATAATGAGAGATTAGCGGGGCAATAAAAGCTAATTATAATAATAGCATACGTGTCATAATAATAAACAAGAAAATACACGCATGCTTTAGTTATGCTTATAGTTTCTCACATAAATTACATCATCATTATAAGCTATTTATGACCATAGGAACCTAACATAGTTGTCATAACAAGCGTGATTTGACAGATAAGAACGGCTAAATAAATCTGTAGAACTGATGTATTTGAGATTTCCACAGTAAAGCTCGTGGTCCACGCGACGTACAGTATTTAAATCAAATATTGAAATTTCCACCGGAAGAATATATAAAGTAGGACTTTTTTTTATAAGAGAAGGGGGCAAACGAGCGGCGGGAACACCGTGGTGGACGTCACACGTCGCCCATGGACACCTGCAACACCAGATAGTAAAGTCAGTGTCTAATGTGCGAGGACCTATCTGCGTCTTTCTGTTTCACTTTTCCTTCGTTTGATTGTAGCGGATGTTGGTGCAGTGAACATTTAGTTGTTGAGCGGTTTGTTCCGTAGTATTATGTAATATTTCATTTAAAAAAAAAAACGAATAGTATACTGTCAAAGATTTCCACGGAATCGTGTAATCGATACGTCGTAAGGTCTTCAAATTAAATTGTTTAGTAATTTACACACACACACACAGATTGGGTAAACTAAGATTGAATTTGTTATTCGATTTTCATCGAGGTGATAATTGACAAGTAATAGAATGATCATACCCACAAATATTACCACGTGATTTTTTTATCTATAAGCTAATTAAGAATCCAACCCTAGAACAGCGAATGTGGCAAGTGGTAAACATGTTTACGCGGGGTCCTATTGGGGGTATGTAAACATTAAACTGGTAATGGCGGAAATACTGAGAAGTTAAAACTTAAACATTATTATAGGGTAAAATTATATGAGCGTTGCACTACGTGCACTAACACAAAAAAAAATTATAATGATAGAAAATGACCTTGTTTACATTATTATCAACACCAAAACTTTCGCTTCTTATCCATTTTTCAGAAAAAAAATTAAAATTATTTCATACATTTGCCAAGTCACCAAATACGACATTTGCAATTTTATTACTAAACGTCAAAAATAATAACGTGGTGATCCTAGTCGTTCCGTTTTAAAATCGAATAATCGATATTTTGAAATTTAGGTAAAAATCAAATAATCGATATTTAAAAATATAGGCTAGCAATATAAAACTAAATTTTGAAAAATCATTTTAATTAGCAACCTCACCTCCAACCACCCCAAAATATAACACCCGATATAGAAACAAAAAAAAATAATAATTTGGTTAGCTTGGAAACATTTTGCTTTATTAAAAAAAATAAGTTAGGTTATGTTATGCTATATTAGCCAGAAGCGACTTTAGGACGTTCGAAATAATGGCGTTACAAAAAAGGTTAGGTTAGGTTTGGAACATGATGTCCGCAGATCGATTTATTTGTTAGTTTGAACGCCATTATTTCAAACGCCTAGGGCGTTACTTCTGGCACTCGCCGGCCGCTACCGCGGCACGCTCGCTTCGCTCGCTCGGCTCGTGCGGCTTACATAGCATAACATAACCTAATTTATTTATTTTTTTAATAAAGCAATATGTTTCAAAGCTAATCAAATTTTTTATAATTTTTCTTTATATCTCGGATGCTCGATTTTGGGGGGTTGCGGGTGAGGGAGTATTCCCGCTTCCTTTTAATACCGCTCCCATTAAAAAAAAACTGTGCCTGAGAAAATTAAAAAGAAATATATGTTCGAATACGCGATTTTTCGATTTTTATCGATTACTCGATTTTAAAACGTATCGACTAGGATCAGCACGTTATTATTTTTGACCTGTCGTGTAGTAATAAAATTGTAAATGTCGTAATTATTTCTACGTAAATGTATAAAATAATTTTAATTTTTTTTCTGAAAAATGGATAAGAAGCGAGAGTTTTGGTGTTGATAATAATGTAAACAAGGTCATTTTCTATCATTATAATTTTTTTTGTGAAAGTTCACGTAGTGCAACGCTCATATAATTTTACCTTATAATGTATATAAAATATGTGGTTTAAAATAAACCCTTTAACTAATAACTTACTAAGGTGCTAGACTAGAAGCGTTGGGTTGGTAAAATACAGTACATTCGTTTGTATTTCGAACACAAACTTTTAGGAGACGGTATGGAATTACTGTTTTTTGATATACTGTTTGTAAGTTTTGAAGAAAAGTTGGATCGGGTACTTATAGCAATTAAAAATGTCACTGTTGAATGAATATCCGCGTAACTTCGATGTCATTGCCAATTGTGTCACTATGACTTCCTTGGCGGGAGATTCTCACCACGCAGACAATAAATAATTCAAGTTCACAAACAAAACACTGCGTTCGAACAATTATCTTAACTAGTTTTATGATTGGGCTTTGTTTGTGTACACTATAAGTTTACATTTATAAATACGAATATATTTATT
Organism: Papilio glaucus; assembly: GCA_000931545.1. Taxonomy (NCBI): domain Eukaryota; kingdom Metazoa; phylum Arthropoda; class Insecta; order Lepidoptera; family Papilionidae; genus Papilio; species Papilio glaucus. The sequence goes on from JWHW01047314.1 coordinate 125,688, forward strand.
TATTAAAAACTACCAGATTATAAAATATTAATTAAAAGTAAAATTAATATCGTCTGCTTAACAAAATTCTTTTACAATACAATCTTTGGCTTTTTTAAACTAAAGTACAATAGTAAAAATAAGAATAAGACGATCGTGTCGTCTTTAACACAAATATAAATCTATATTCATCATACAGACAGCAATTATTTTAAATATATGTATGTAGGAATTATATTGCCCTAGTTCATTGATAAGGTAATAATGGCCCCTACGGGTTTGATCTACCACTTTAACTCTTTCAAATTAAAAATAATAACATAATTATTTATACACAAACAAAAACTTAAATTTGTAATAAAATACGAAATTATCATAATTATGTACATTTTTAATTTTACAGTCAGACTATTTAGTGAATTATCGACAAAAACCGACAAACATAAAGATTTCTCAGTAATTACGAGCTGTCAGTGTTCCCGCGCACGACGCTGTCTTCCCGCCACAACGCGAACGCAGTTGCTTACCGTTGACCGAGAAAAAAACAACGTCGCCATCTTTTCTTGTTTTTTTTTTTGTATTTTTGCGTCGTATTTGCCGTTTTATTGTATCGTCTAGGCTGTTTATATATAGAGCTGGATCCTTCAACCCCGAGGCCATATCACAACAATCACGCGAAGAAAACAGCGGAATCGCAATGTACCGGTTAGTGATGTCCCTTTATATTATTAATTTTTTCGGTGAACGGTTAATTTTAAATTGAGTGACATTGAAGTTTTTATCAGTGTTTTTTTTTTATTAATTCTTATAATTTAAATTGATATTCTTGTGTTTTGTGCACCCATGGATGCAATATAATGCGATTTACGAATTAATTAAAATTATTTCAATATGTTGATCTATAATTGGATATATCAATAATAGTTTAAAATAAATCTTGTCGATACAAAATACCGAAAAAAAAAACGTGAACGTGAGTAAAGAAAGCCGTTTTTATAAAAGTTAGTAAATAATGTCTCACGAAAGTTTTAATAATTTTTGTTTAAAATATTTATAAATTATCATACCTGAATATTATAAATACATTAAGGTTTTTGCAATGCCAAGCAATAAGTGTAAACAAGTGCATCGCAATTTAAAAACCTTAACAATTTCCACCACAAAAACTGCCCATCCCGAAAAATCTCTTATGTCTAGGCATATTTATACTTGTCTTTTAATTACATATAAACATTAAAGCAGCTATATTATAAAATAAGCGTATAAATATTCTAAGTAGGGTAGGCAGAGATAGCAGATATCAGATATAGCTTTAGCTATAAATCAACCTGTTTTTAGATATGATGGAATATTGCTAATAACTATGGTAAGGTTAGGGCCAACATGAAATAAATATTAATTTAAATTGTATCAAATATTTTAAGGTTATTTTTGTATTCTGATAAGCGACAACGCCGACGACGATTCCGCACATTCTGATTCAAACTATTATGGCTACTTAACGCGATACTATGCTATCCAATATTTAAAAAAAATTAATAAAGTGTATTTTGTATTTTATATCTGGTATTGACAGGGGCAGACCATACGTAGTACTTAAAAACTCTACCTAAAAAAAACAAGATCTGCGGGCAACGAAAAAAAGATGTTTAATTTACCCAGTCTAGAATATAATCGGACAATGAAAAAAAAACGTTCGTTTTTGTTATCGAATAACTCGTGGAGCCCTCGCCTGGGGACTTTACATCCACGGAGCACTGACCTGCAGTCCTATTAGCTCTACGGTAGATCCGCCTCTGGGTATTGGGTTGTAATTTCAAGGATAACATTTTTCAAATTGTACCCGAATTAGTAAAGTCAGCTCTGCTGATTATGCTGTGTGTACACTAGAAGGCGAAGGTCAGTCTCTTAAGACCCTAGCCCATTCCCAAATCAGTCTGTCTCAACTAGGTCTAATCCCAGACTAGATTTTTGAAAATGAATTCGTAAATTGTAAAACATACCGTCTTAAATTACTATAAGAATATGAAAATAATAAAATTATCAAATCCATACTTACAAACACAAACGGGATTATTGAAGGTGACTTAATTTCTACGTATTTCGTAATTATAATTCTTACATTATTATTGTTTGAACAAAATAATTATAAAATTCAGATCAGAAGCGCAACTGACTTCGTAAATTATCTTCTTTTTTCAATATTCATTGAAAAAAACAAATGTAAGAAGCACAGTCAAACAAATATAATGTAGTCGACGTATCGTGAACTACCGACGACGCGTTTCCCTCTTAACAACATTAATTTCATGACAATTATGTTTTTAATTACCACAGTGTTGTGTTTGAGCTGTAAGCGTACTTGACGCCTTCGTGTTAACACAGATTCGAATGCCTTTTGGTCATATTATTTGTGACTGGCGATTGAATTTTGTTTTTATAATCTGTTGCCCTCGAATACATTCCCGCCATTTTTAGTCTTTTCTAAGATTGCATTTTTATTAATTATTCCTAACATTTATAATAATTTATATTAAGATTAACTAATTTTGAAAGAATAGAGTAATAATATAAAGAAAAAACGCAAACTTCCTTACGCCTTTCCTTTTTCCGGTAAGAGTCAGTTGCCGCTGCTGGTTTGCCCCCCCCC